>JAPMOR010041342.1:28036-43535 GCA_026543865.1 Argiope aurantia | reverse complement strand
CTATATACAGCACAGAAGACGATTATCTTCACCCGAGACGTGTAGCATACAACAGCAGCATACAACCAGAATCTACTGCAGACAGTAGCGCACAGCTCAGTTCAGCACGAGCTTGACTCCGTCGCTTCTACTTCTCCGACTCCGGCTCGGATTACTCACTTCTCCGTCGTCCCGACTACTGGCTTCGTCGTCTCCTAACTCGGACTTGACTCTCTGGCAGCCGCAGCCCCTTTTATAGGTCTCAGGAGGCGGGGCTAGAAGCCTCTCAACCAATGAGGAACGTTCGAGGCGTATCTCGGTTCCTACTGGACGGATCGGGAAAATTCTCGAAGTTTCGGGTATTATCTATTTTGGCGCCAAAGTCGCCAAATTTGTCGCCAAGCTCTGGGACCCCCGACACGACGCCCAGACTCTGTCCCATAGAGATGACTGTAAAACATTCTTTCCAATGATGGAACCAACTATGCTGGGAAGCAGCATTACGGATTCGTAACAGTATTTTTGTTGCTCTTTCTTACCTTTATTTTCTGATATTTATAATCATTAAAAAATTCCAGGCGTTTAATGAATTTCTTCTTTTCACATCGCTACGAAATGAAAAATACATTTCTAAAATTTTTAGCCTGTGAACATGCTAATTCAGCATCACTTTGAGCTTGACGTATGAAATTTGGTCTGTGGTCTTTGCATCATTTTTTTTTGGACGCATTAGCAGGAAGCTTATTATATGCCTGTATAAGAGTGAAATGAAACGGATAATTCAAAAATATAAAGAGCAAGATGTATAAATGCATAGTTTTAACGTACATAGGAATATTTATCCCATTTCAAATTTTGAACCAAATCTCCGAGAATTCGTATGAATAAAAATTCGATAACTCAAAAGCTCAAGGACTTGAGTAAATGAAATTCGGTATACGGTTTTGTTATTACTATTGTAGTCCTATATCAATCTGACGAAAAAACAAACAACAACAACAAAAACCGCCTAAAATACATATTGTAGGTTGTTTGTGGGCGTTTTAACACATAAAGGACAAGACGGCAAACTGATGATAAAATGACTATATTCTGAATTTAGTTACAAGATTAATGGATGATGGACGGAACAGGAACAATACAAACACTGAAGTAAACAAAGTTAATTAAGACACCTCGTCTTCTTTCAAGTTATAGAACGTTACGGCTATCGTCTACAGTGGCATCGTCAAAACACGTCTTCTTTCTAGTTATGCAACGAACGTCTTCCGTTGCCAACGTCTTTCACCGCGGCCTACTCTGAACTGGCAACTACAGTACTTTTGCCGCTAGAGGCGCTGGTTTTGGCGTGCTGTCATGACGGCACCACAATATTTTTAAGGATTTGAATATAAGGAAAAGATGTATGATAAAACATTCATATTTTTTTGGTAATACAATAAAGGCCGATGATCAGCGGCAGATAATTCACATTGAACTAGCCATCTGAAAATCAAGTACTCAGTTTTCAAACGTTAGAGCAGACATTATATTTAGCAATATAATAAGGCAGGATTATCAATGGAATTAGATGGCGAAGCAGTGGCAGATAATATTCGAAATTAAATTTGAAATTCCATGAATAATAAATATAGTTTCGCCTTAAAATAAAGTAATACGGTTTAAGATGAAAAGCGGGGACCCCCCCCCCCTCCCATAACAAGCGCATCTAACAAGACGAAGGCCCAAGAGATACGGAAATGTGTTCGTTTTTCTCACTGCATATCATCCCTCCGTGGAATAAAATCCTCCAAAGTGATAATATCGGATTCCTGAATTGAAGAATTGGACACGCTATTAATAAACAGACTTGGATAAGTGTTCCCATTCAAAGCGATATATGCTATTAGTATTCAAATATTTTGTGCGTCGTACTAATATTGCATTATTGTAATTTTATATTATACTATCCTGAGTTGTGCACTTTACTTGGCGTATCAGTTTTTTTAAAACTTTATTTATCAGATTCTTCTCTTATGTCTGCCTTTTGAGTTTGTGACTTCATGCTCTTTTGTCAAAAAGACATGTTTCTGCAATATTTAATCGACCTTTAAGCTTATCCAATGATTTTTTTTTTGGTTAGGTTTTCAACTCCCTTTGCCAACTTACTCATTCGGGATGCCTCAGATAAAGAATGAGAAGCTTCTCTTGTTGTGGTTGGTTCTCATCTCAGTGATGGGTATAAAAAGTACACGAATGGTTTCCCCGAAACATTCTTGCACCCTGTTCAATTAAAATCTCATCACTTTCTTCCCGTATAAAATCATGGGTCTTTTATAAGGCCGCATATGCCTTGCATGACTTTGGCGAAAAATAGTTATAAAATATCGATCTTTGGCTTGAATTTATCATTTTTATTGAATTTATCTTGAAAATATATAATTTCATTAAATTTTGCGGACCGAATGACGCCAAAATTTGGCTCAGAACTACAGCTATAGTCACAACTAATCGAATTTTATTGATTTAAGACATTGATTTGATGTGTTATTGCTTTTATATGCTTGCGAAAGTACATACTGGTCAACCGTTTGACATATTTAGTTAAAAATTTGTTAATATTCTATATTTTAGATTCTTTACCTGTAAACTAAATTTTATATCCCTAGCTGTTTGCTCTTTGGAGTTATCGAGTTCATTTGTAACCAAACAGACAAATAGATAGATTTCCCGTGAATTGATTTTGTTCAAAATTTGATGGAAATCTGCAAATTTGTCTATATGCCAATATTTCATTCATCTAGCTTAAAGCGGATTTGAACTATCATAAATTAATAGACAATCGGTCATAATTAAAAAAATGCGTTTTTCGAACTCAAGGAGGCCTGAAAAGTGGAGATTCGTCAAAATATGGAATTAAAATTTTTTGGCTGTTATTCAATACGGTACTTTTCCGTTAGCCGCGCGCAAACGTCGCCAATTGTGAACCAAACGCGAATTTGGTGGAATTCTATATCATTTGGCGATTTTTCGCTTGCGCCCGGCTAACGGAAAAGTACCCTGAATACTCCGTATACGAGAAAGGATTAGATTTAGAGATTAGGTGTAGGCCAAAAGTGGCGTTACACTGGTAAAAAGCTGACAATAAAAAAAAAATAGAATTTAAATATTTATCAAAGCACTAGCCATTTAAAAAAAATCTTTCATACGCATGTGTACTAGGCGCAAAGGCAGCCAAAGAAAATAAAAAAGACGGAACAAAATCTAAAGGAGCAGGCATTAAAAAAAAGTGGAGAATGTCTAAATGGCTCAAGCAGAAGAGCCTACATGATATTCCATAGTAACGGTATCATTGAAACAATTAGTAAATAAAAAAATTACGAAAGATAGATAGTTTAAATTTTGAAAACAGAAAAAAAAATAAAATATTAAAAAAAGAGAAATATATAAATAAACAAATGAAAAAAAAATGTAAAAAAATAAATAGATACAATGGTTCAGTCTAAGGTAGAGTCCATGATCAGGAACAAAAGCTCGAAAAAGAGTTTGTTTTGCATTTTTTTTCTTCCTTATACTCACAAGATACTGCCATTACAACAAGGAACATTTGTATAAGGAAGCGGTGGCTATGCTGTTCAAAAGAGGGTCTTTTATATGTCGACAATAGTGCTCAATGCTAATTGTCGTAGCAACTCGGCCTTTCAATCACCCCGGAGCTTAAAGCAGAGCAAAACTTTCTATTTGTTAATCCTTACATCCCTTTTAATTTGAAAATTTTAAAGATCTTTTGCTTCGATTAAAAATCTGCATATCTCATGGGCGAATCTTAATTATAATTACAGTTATTAGACGTCTCGGACCACCACTCTTAAGTCCCTCGTTGTCCCTAATTTCAATTAAATGTACCAGACTTCATTTAATTCTTCATTTCTTAAGTTTTTTTATGTGTTAATATACAAATATAGTTTAAAAACCAAAAATATTAGCAAGGTTTAATTCTTTCATAAAGTTAGCATCAATGAATTTTCTTTCTGAAATTTTAACTATACTTAGAATCTAATTAAACTTTATCAGCCCTTATGTTAGGATCAACCTAATATAAATTATATGGATCAACAATAAAAAATAAAATGAAAATAAAATGTATTATTTATAATTCTATATCTTTGATTACTTTTGTAAAAAACTAATAATAATTAACTATTTCATTCAGAATTTTTTTATTTTTTACATATCTTTTATATCTGGTCTAAAACTCCTATTTTTTCCTTTACCTAGTATCCCTTT
This sequence comes from Argiope aurantia, assembly GCA_026543865.1. NCBI lineage: Eukaryota > Metazoa > Arthropoda > Arachnida > Araneae > Araneidae > Argiope > Argiope aurantia. The sequence goes on along the minus strand of JAPMOR010041342.1, from coordinate 39,290 downwards.
CTGAAGTTGTTCTATTTATTATATATATATATATAAAATCTGCATTTACTATAAAACTGAACATACATGCGTATTACTATTTCTACATATTACTATAAAAAATTCTGAATTATTCTTCTGTTTTTTTTTTTATTTCAAATAAATGTTTGCATTTTAGTGAAATATTTTTTTTTTTACAAATCTTATACGATTTTGATTAGACACTGACTCGCATTACAATTACATGACGTCTGTAAATAAACGTTATAAAATTGATCTTATGTCAATAGTTTAATTAAGCTTTAAAATTTATTTTAGATAGCCTTTTCTTTTTTAAAAAAAGCAAGCTTATTATTCCCACCTTCATATTTAAAATTTCGCTCGAACTCAGTTAGTTTTCCGTAAATTAACCCGACCCTCTAAAAAAAAAGAATTAATGACAATGATCAAAATTTTTAGAAAAAAAAATGATGCACTCGTTTAACGGTTCGATTTCTCGACGATAAAGATAGTAATGGTCTATAACAACCGATATGTGGCCACAAGGTAATTAAGATCAAAATATTAAATCTTGGGGTCCATATATCAGCGCAAAAATGGGGCTATATCACGTCAACTAATGGCCATTCCTGAATTTTATTATTTTATATTCTTCTAATCTGAAATGCGAGAGCTTCCAGCTGTCGTTCCGCTACAAGAATGTAATAGCGCCAAGGGAAAAAAAAAGTTTTATTGAATTCTCGCACGTTATAATGAAAACGATATTTTGGTGCCAAAAAAATGTCTGATATCTTGATAGCGACTTATCAAGATATCGAATTAATGAATTTTTCAATCACCATTAGAGAGATTTGACCAGATATCGAATAAAATAGAATAACTTTTGACACGAAATAAGTATTTTTTTGAATTTTTATTCTCGTTTGCTGAAAATAATTAATTTTGTCATCTAACACGAACACTTTCTAAAAATAGATAAGAACTAAAAAAGAATTGTATGTGTATTTAATGATTTATTCTTATTTTTATGATGTTTTCCAATAACTATCGTTTGCAGGTAAAATAAAAAATCTTTTACATTTTTGTTTAAAACCAATTTGCGTGAGAAAAAAATAAATGTTTAGAATTTATCGTCTGCTTGAAAACTAATACTTATATCAATCAAATTAAGATAAAGCAAAATGTGAATATATTAAATAACATTATATGTGACTACATAGTATTAATGTTTATTAATATATACTATGTGAATATATTAATAAAAGATCACTAGCAAAGCCTCGTTTTTCCAAAAGCACAAGTAAACTTCAAATTTATGCGAATATATGGTATGATTTCTATTTATAGTATACTTGAAGAACGAAAACTGATGTTCTATGATTTCTGTGAGTTATTTCCTTATTTTTTTTTTGTCTAGAAATAAACTTATATTTATTTCTGTGCAAAATTACATTTATTATCTTTTGAATATAAACCATTTTTGTAGCTGACAATAATTTTCACGAAAAAGTGAAAATATTATCAAAACATTAATAATAAATCTCAATCTGTATCGAATAGTAAGTAATAGTTATTAGTAATAATAATAAGTAATAGTATAGTAATGCTTCTATTACTTATTTGCCATGTAGATTTTTTTTAAGTGATCCATCTTCGATTTCATTTGGATGAATACGTAGATTCTGATAGATTGGTTAATTCATTACAATTTAATTTTCCCCCTAGAGGAAAAACTTGCTCGAATGTGATTCCTTCTCTTTTCATCAGCGTCGACTTGTTTAGACGTTATTGGAAATGATAATAAAGAAAGCTAGGATTTTCTCCTAGCATAATGGATAATTATTTAGCATTTTATGAGACTTCGTTAATAGATTCCACAACAATTTGATGAATTTACAACAAGCAAATAAAATTTCTTCATGTATTTACCAAATCATATCAGAACAACAAAATCTCAATTCCTTAACATGCGATTAAATATTTTTTATAACATTAAAAAAAATTAAATTATATTCCAAAAATGGAAAGTAATTTAGCAAATACTTTATAAAATATTTTTTAAAAAAGTATCAACATTTTAATATATCAAAAACAAATATTTTTGTGACATAATATCTCAGAAAGATAACCAACTCGAAGCATAAAAAATATTCTTAATTTTTAATGAATTGAGTTATTAATTAAAATTTCTGGTTGAGGTGCGCGCCCTTATCCTTCAATTTGATAGTTTCAAATTCAATGTTGAGACTTGTAGAGCCCAGTACTGCTCGTTTCAGTATTTCGAGACTACCACTTTTCGAGGATTCCACCTCGAGAAGGCTCAAAATGCGGAAGTATGAACGCATTTCCGGAATTCATCGACCTTGATTTCCTCTCCATTATATACATTTTTGTTCAGTTTTTTCCCCCCACATGCATATGAGTGTCGTGTTATTTCTTAGCGTACTACTATTTTATTTAAACTCAAAATTGTGTATTGATTACTTGTATGACTAGTTCAAGTGGCAAAAAAGCTTTCAAAAGTGGCAGGAAGAATATTTTATATAATATCAAAAAATGTGACTATCTGCTGTTGTTGATCTCAAAATGTTATAAAAAAATTCAATAACGAAAATAATGTCTTAATATAAGAAATTATAATTATTTTATAAAAAAGCGAATTATCAAAGCAAATTACTTGTACTGTCAATATTACAAGTTATTCTCTGATTTTACGCCTCCCTAATTCGCAGATAATCCGAGTTTACCTTATTATTAAGTGCAAACATCTCCTTTTATCTTTCCTTTTACCCCTATTGATTGATTGATTGAGGGGGATTCGGGGATTTTTAGCTACAAAGGCTGTCATCCCAGCGTTCAACGGCCACGGTGGCCTGGTGGTAAGGTCTCGGCTTCGGAACCGGCTGGTTTCAGGTTCGAGACCCGATTCCACCGAAGAACCGTCGTGTAAGGGGGTCTGTTGCACGTTAAATCCGTCCTGACCAAACGTCCTCCCGTTGGTGTGGTGTGGTGTGGAGAGGGGGTTGCCAGCTCAGGTGTCGTCCTCGTCATCTGACCGTGGTTCAAAATTACGAGGTCTGTCCCAAAATAGCCCAAGTGTTGCTTCAAACGGGACGTTAATATAACCAAACCAAACCCAGCGTTCAACAATATTTCCAATTAGTAAATGTCAAAGAATTTCAAATGTTGCAGGAAAATATGGAGAGACAGTTTATCTGCAAATGCTTTGCTCGTGAGTTGTTTAAAGTTACAGGCTGAAAGAGAGTTGAGGCCCAACTTCGACCAGAGGCATCGTCTGATACTTGAATATTTTGGCAGTGCAGCAAGATATGATCCAAATTATTCAAAGATTGGCATGTTTCGCAATTTGGTTGATTCGACAGGTTAAAACTATGTAGAAGGCCAGGTGTAATTAGTGTTTTGGTAGAAATTCTAGCGCCAATGATGTCTTCTCTTCTATTTCTTGTCAATTATATTAATATTTTTTATGTCTAGAATTTCTCCAAGACTTTCATAATATTTTCTCTGTCTATAACTGTCTGTTGTTTTTCTTTTTGAGATATGTTTGATGTGTGAGATGATGTCTTCCGATGAGATCCATTCAATGTATGGGTTGATTTCTGTTACTGATTTTGCGATCCAGTCCGCTTTTTCATTCCATAATATTGTTGAATGCCCTGGGATCCATAGAAAAGTAATGTGTTGATTAATCTGAGATTTTTCCACAATTTTGCCCACAATTTTATGAATGATAGATGGGGAAAATTTTGAAGTGCTGTAAGAACTGAAAGACTATCTGTGAGAATAAGTAAAGGTTTCTCAGGAACGGAAAGATAGTCCAGAGCCTGGTAAATTGCAAGAGCTTCAGCTGTAAAAATTGAGTTGATGTTATGAGTTCGAAAAGCAAATTGAGACAGAATCGAAATGCCAGCGATTGAAGTTAAATTTTGCAATTTCGATGCATCAGTTGCGATTATGAAACATTCTTTGAAGTCCTTTTGAAGCGTTTCTTGAAAACTACCATTAATAACTGAGTGTGGGGGAGATTTGTTTTGAAAAGAGTATTTTGAAATAATAATGCTGCAGTTTTCTCTTGGAAGTTGTAGAAAATGTTGATCTGAAATAATGCTATTCTAATTAATGTTTGAATCAGAAAAAATTTTATCCAAAATTTTTTTGTCCCGTTCAATGAGAGCAAGATTGAATTGTTCTATATCTAATTTGTAGGTGGAGGAGAAAGAACCAACAAAAATCTGCTTAATGAGGAATTGTAAGCATAAGCGTTTGATTTTTTCACTAAGAATTTCCTGACTGGAGATGTAAAGGAGAGCTTTATTTGGTGTCCACTGTGGAACACCAAGTGCAATGCGAAGTGCTTTGGTTTGAATAATATTACATGCTTTCATGTGAGTTTCTGGAAATTTGTTGATAATTTGACTGGCGTAAAAAAATAAGCTGCAAATGCTATTTTCTGTGATTGTGATTAAATCTTTTGTTCTTGGGCTATAATGTTTAAATGCAAAACCCTTGAATGCATTGATTTTTTTAAAGCTTTATTTTTAATTTTATTGATGATCGACCCGTTTTGATTTCTTTTTGAAAAAGGAATTCCGAGAAATGTAATTGAGTTTTTCCATTGGATGTCCGCTCCTACTAATGAGATATTTGGCTGGGTAAAATTAATTTTGTTTGAAAGATCGGCTATGTAACTTTTACCCTTATTTTGACTTTTACCCTTATTTGACCTTATTTGACACATCCTGACGCATGCGCAAAAGCCCAAAGGGTTTTAGAATCCGAGAGCGATTAGAATCCGAGAGTACTGAAATATTCACTTGCTTTTATTATTAGTATCGATTTCGTCCCTTCTTTATATTACCACATCTAACAAATTTTTTGTTAGATATATAGAAATTTTATTAAATAAATGGAAAACTGTTTTTCTAATGAGAATTCGAATTTTTTTGGTTCAATATGCAGAAATTTTATTAAATAAACAAAAACTTCTGCTAATGAGAATTCGAAATTCTTGACAAAAGACTAATGGATTAATATTTTCTATGTATGGAAGTTCGATATATAAGTAATTCTGCTTCTCTAAGTATTCTACGTATACGTAAAAGTAAAAAAAGTTGTAAGGTTCTTTTTTTTTTTTTTTAAACTATTTTGACATTTTAATTGAAATGCAAATCATTCTTTAATATTATTGGTTTTTCCTAAAAAAAAAAAACTTTTATTTTACAGTTTAAATTTAAGATAGACATTAACCCTCTGGCTGCGTAATTCTTTAAAATCACTATTTAGATGCGATGTTTGCAAATAAGTTGCTTTACTTGCTTACTCTACTTTAGAGATGAAAATTAAACTTATGTGTTCTTAACAATGCTTTGAATGTTGATTCGGTCGATCAAAGAAATCACATAAACAGATCCAGCAGTTATAGGATTTGAAAAGATTGTACAAAACAGACAACATTTTTCAGCAACAATATATCGAATTTGCAAATTTCTTTAATCTTACACCTTTTAATAGTTAAGAAACATCTTAATGTTGAAATAAAACCTAAGAGTTTATAATTTCAATTCTGTCGGCGTTACACCACCGTTCAGCCTGGTTGTAAGGTCTCGGCTTCGGAACCGGAGGGCTTCAGGTTCGAGACCCGATTCCACCGAAGAACCGTCGTGCAAGGGGGTCTATTGCACGTTAAATCCGTTCTGACCAAATGTCCTCCCGCTGGTGTGGTGTGGTGTGGAGAGGGGGGTGCCAGCTCAGGTGTCGTCCTCGTCATCTGACTGCGGTTCAAAATTACGAGGTCCATCCCAAAATAGCCCTAGTGTTGCTTCAAACGGGACGTTAATATAACTAAACTAAACTACACCACTATTCAGACTGATTCCAATGAGTTTCAATTTTTTATTTTATTGTAAAATGGCACGTACGTGGTTTTAATATTAGAGTATAATTTTTTTAAAAAAAAGTGTTTGAGTTTTCTCTTAAAATTTTACTTTATTTTCTGGCCGCCGGAGTTGAATGATAATTGTGAGTAAGCAGCAAAACAAAATTGAACCTACGTTTTAACCCTTTGACTGCGCACTTTTTTAAAATCACTATTTAGAAGCGTTGTTTGTAAATAAGTTCAAATATTTTTCAAAGAAAGTGAACTGATACTATACGCTACACGATAATAATATAATATAATAAAAACCTGTAATCGTAAAAATAAACATTCTACACTGCAAAAAAACGCGGGATGCAACAGAAAATGGATTAAATGCCAACCTGAGGAAATCACGGGATATTCAGCTGGAGGGTTAAATCATTTTAACAGTCAAAGAAAATAAAACATAAACCATCTACAGAATTACAAATATTCTCAAAACGTGAAACTGGTCGAGACAACTAGCCAACAACTGGTAATTTTGGCTCTAACCCAAGTCTAAAATAACAAACCATACTGTCTATTTCATAAAGAAATAAAATATATCTTAGGAAAACCGAGCCCATTTCCTCTTGTATTTACTACATGAATTGGTGCAACAAATAATTGAAATGGCGAAAAACAAAACAAGATAGCTATTATTTCTCAGTTTTGGTTTTCAAATGGCAACTTAGATTCTTCTCACAACCACTGACGCATCCGGAATTGACTTCATCTGCGAGGCCATTCCATTCTCGTCTGCCGATAAAAATTTCGATCGTCTGTTTGGCTTGATGACCCACACCTCAGATAAGCAAGGCACGCTATAGCTTCATTAACACTCTCCCTCGACCACCCCTCTTCATTTTCCTCTTCCTAAACTCGATTTTATTTTTGGGCAGACGATCGAGTTTCTCATGGATGTACCCTCCCTCCATCTTATTTTCTGGAGTTAGTCGAACGAAATTAGATTGAGATTTATCATTTCCAATTGGATAGCCTTCCTGGAATGGTGGTGGTGGTGGGGGAGGAGTAAGGGGTGGAAGTAAATTTTGAACCCTTTCCTTCTGTTTAAAGTATGTTTGGAAGGATCGGAAAAAATAAAAATTTCCGCGAAAGGGCTGATGTGGTTTGTATTTATAGAGTAAAAATGATATGAGTCTTTTTTGTACGCAATATTAAAAAGATATATATTTTGTATTAGTGTTTCGGAAAGTATTTTAAAACAATAAGTAGTTTAACTTTATTATAATTTTGAATGCCTTTATAATAGGTTTTTAATAAATATTTTAGAATTTTCTTTCTTTTGACAGATACTAAGCCGTAATATCCTTATAGTATAAACTGCTTACAAAAAAATAAAATACATCTCATAGATCATAATTTCCTTCTAGTATTGTTTTCATTATAGTATTGTTTCCTTATAATATAAACTATTTACAAGCAATAAAATACATCTGAAACACTCAAAATATGCCAGGAAACTTTTGAAAATGTGCCGTTGATTTAGTTTTGCATATGTTCTATTCTTCCTCTGAGCGGGGCTGGATCCATGTAGAAGTCTTTAGACAATACAATCCCCAATATCTAATTTTCTCCTTTCTAATTTCCTACATCAAATTTTTTAAAATATATTTTTAATTCTCTATATAAGTAATTTCATGTAAAAAACTGACAAAACAGTCAAATATGTTTTTTCAGATACATTTGATTTCAGTATTATGGATATAGAAAAAATTTGATTAACTTTTAAAAGAAATAATAATAATAAAAAAGATAATCAACCTTTGATTATAATCTAAATATTATTTGATATCGGGCATTTTTTTTTAAATTAAAAAGCAACATTTTTCTTAGAGTTTAACATAATATAAAACTTGTGAAAGATAATTAATTAGGAATACAAGAATAATATCTTAACTTTTGGACGATATTTGATTTTGATTTGAAACATTTCGAGTTCAAGATCTTTGTAAATTAAATCTCACATGATATATCAAAATTTTGAAGTCCCTAAATGTTATGCAATTGGTTAATTTGCTTATTTGATAATTCGTCCCTGCTTATTACCCCCCCCCCCCAAATACCCTCATATTTATGTATTAGCAATGAATAAATAAAGTCAGTAACTAAAAATATTGTTACAAACCTATAATGCTGCTTCCCAGCGCGGTTAGTTATATCTCCGGAAAGACCGATTTACAATAATCTGTATTGGATGCTGCTCGGGTGTCGAGCCAGTAATCCCAGAGCTTGGCAACAAACTTGGCGACAAAATAGATAATGCTGGAAACGTCGAGAATTTTAACGATCCATCCAATATGAACTGAGATACGCCTGATTGGTCCAAAAGGTTCTCGGCCCGTCTCCCTAGAACTATAAAAGGCCGGCAGTCTGAAGCTGCAATGAATTGCAATTGCGTAGTCAAGTATCAAGTTTCGAGAGGATAGCGAAGCAACGGCGGAATAGTCCAGCGTTGTGTTGAGCTCAAGCGAGTGCTGAACTGCTGTGTGCCGTGTCGGCGTTTATTGCAGTAGCAGCGTCGTGTCATGTGTGAAGTAGCCAGTCATTTAGTAGTGAGTCGGCAGTTGGATACAGCTAAAGCGAGGAGACAGTGGAGAATCTGAGCCGTTTGGAGAGACCGTAGAGCGAAGCTCCGAGGATCCCTTCTCCTGCTGAATTCTGTCTGGCCGCTTCGTGTGCTGTGGTCGATTACTACTTGTGGGCTACTGTGTGCTATCGTGTGTTCGTCTCGGTTGTATATATTTGTCTCTTCGTGTGTAAAAATCATCGTCATTTTTTTTCTACTGAGGCCTGCTGATTGTTTTCACACCATACATCCACTACAGGCGAACCTGGTGACTTTACGGATTTAGTAGTAGTGGAATCCGTAACAATATATTTATATTTGTGCCAGGGGTATACATTCAAAATTCTCGTTCAAAACAGATTGAGATCTTAACGTATTCAGATTGTGTAGAATCAGCTCCAAAATTGTAAATCCTAATTACATACACATAGACCAGTAATTCCTCGAGTTTGTATCTTCAGTGTAAGTCTTAATTAGTCTATTTCTGTAAATTGTTCCTTTATTATATTATTTATTTATTGCTCCTTGCTTGTTTATATAATGTATACAAGATGCCTCTAAAGTCTTGATTCACTTCCAACTACAGAACAGCTACACCTGGTGTCATAAAAGTTGTATCTTGGTACAGTACACAACAAAATAAACTCGACTTTGGTATGCTCTCTTTATAAAACTAATTTTCATTTCAAACTAATGTGGAGCTCTGTAAATGAGCCTTAAAAACAATGGCATTTTATAACTTTGTCAAGGTTTTATCTATATTAATGATGTTGTGATGAAAGCTTATAAGCCAGCTAACAGCTGAGGGACCCAAGTGATTACTTTTGCCTTGTGGTCTTGTTACTCGGCTGCGAACCACAAGTCCCAGGTTCTATCCTCGTGCATACCCATCCGCCCCAATGCTCTTCAACTTTTTTTTTACGTATCTCAAAATATTTCTTAAGATGAAAAGATGTAATAATTTTGCTACTAGGTGGCGCTGTAAACGATCACGTTGTGATAATCTCAAAAGATGACACAGTCATTTTATTCTGTTTATATATCATTTTTATGCCTATAATTATCAGAATTTTGAAATTAAAAGAGATTGGGCAGTGACGAAAAGTTTGTAGGAAATCGTATAAATGTAATGCATTTAAAACTGTCCTGATTGATTGGAAAACTTCAAACATTTTTCTTTAAAATATATATTATCATTTTGACTGAAACGGGGGTTACCGATGACTGGTGGGCCCATAGAAATTACACGGCAAGAAATTCAGTGCGACAGTCAAATGTATTAATTCTCTTTATCTATATATTTCTTATATAGGCTAATCTAAATGTTAATGTTTAAACTTTGAGGCTGTATTTAACGAATTACAATATATAAAATTAAAGTGGATCGTTTTTAAATGGCAGATGCCAACAAATAAAAATGGCAGATACTAAAAATAAATCTGTTAATAATAACACTGCATTATAAAGATTAACTCTTAAAGTAAAAGAGCATAATCCACGATTATTTTAATGATTATAACATTTCAACCACCCTCCTTTTAATAAAATAAATATCACGCAATATTTCTTTTTCATAAAGCAAAATCATTAATATCAATATTCTCTCGAGTTTACAGCAAAGTATCGCAACTGAAGAGTAATTTATTCTAATTAAAAGCACCTAAAAACTTAGCTTTATTAGTCAGTTATTTCATAAGTTCTCAAAATTGTGTTGTGCAGAATTTTATTTCTGCATTAATTGACCTTTTCTTAACCATTCTTTCAAACATAATGTTCCCTAACTTTTTGTTTAAAAGCTAATCAACGTCAGCAACATCTGAACTGCGCTCAGGGCTGCCATCAGTTATCAACTTAAAGCTAGACACTTCAGAATAACCTCATTTCAGAATTTCCTGGAAGAGACATGAATTTTTCATGAAGCATTCTTGTTCTATTGAAATGACTCATTTTTTTAACTCGTTCCATCGCCATGAAATTAAATAATCTGAATTTTTAAACACCTGTTACATTTAATATTTGTTTAACTAATTATTGTGCAATTTTCAAGTAAAAAATAAAAATTTAGAAACAAAATAGACAGAATTTTTAGAAGCATATGATATACTAGAGGCTGATTTCCCTATTTTTTCTAATGCCGTCAATCCCTGAAGAACTGCAAAGTAATCTTCCCATATTTGCTAAGAAAATCCATGCGCTTCGTTCGCTGCAATGGAGACACTGCGTCTTAGCAGATTTATTGCAAAATACAAAGGTTGAGCTTAATTCCTTTACTAATTCAAATCTGAACTGAATAAAGTATTTTGGCTTTGAAAAAGGGTTTTTTTGATGATGTTTGTAAGCATTGCAACTAACAAGGAATAAAAAAAAAGATCAAAATTATTTAAAGGTAACCCTAAAAATAAGATTTAAATTTAACAGTAAAGAACTGGTAGCGTAACGTCTTGGCAAAATTATAAAGTCAACTTTGCGAATTAATAAAAATCCTAACCTGATTTTATTTTGATGTCTTCACCTTTATAATAAATGTTTTTGGCCCTGAAAGGGGCTGTTTTTGTTTAATGAAATTATTACAAAGCAAATTTTAAGCAAACTGCATTCAGCTGGAAGGTAGGAATGGATGCAATGTCGAATGTTCATGATAAATAAGGAATACTTGAAAAGGGTGCTCTTGTTGATGATTCCATTGCTGTCAATCTTCAATCATTTGAAAGTGTTAAACAGTTAAGAACTATAAGGAATATTGAAGAAGGATTGATTACTTATGAGAA
>JAPMOR010041326.1:646-10712 GCA_026543865.1 Argiope aurantia | reverse complement strand
TTGTTTGTCGATTAATGGTTGTTAAAAATATAATTTTATACATGATCACAAGGAATACTAACCTCACTTTTATTAGCAACAATATTATTTAACAGGTTTTATTAAGAAAATAGTTTTTTTAAAATTTGAAAGGGTATAAAAATAACTTTTATGCAATAATATCTTCGAAAGTTATCGTGGATAATTGCCAAAATTCGACTTAATGCTTAATTAATTAAAAATTATAATTAATATCTCAGAAAAATCGGTCCAAGGTGCATATTCCGACCCTCCAAGGTGTCTGGCCTGTACAGCGAGCGCCAAACACACACACACACATACACATACACTTTCCTCCCTATTATTAGTAAAGATGTAATTATACACTTTTGGGTTATCTAATTCGCCGGAAATAATGGCTGCATTTATTTTAAGTGAAATCTTTTATCATCATTCAAAGTGAAAACTATTTCTGTGATATATTTTTATCATTCAGCATGTAAGCATTTGCTCTTTGATGGGATGTATGTATAACCTATTAATCATTGCTGAAAAAACAAATTTTTGATCGTAAAATAAAATGGATATGAATTTCATATTAGTTTAGAAACTTTTCATATATTTTGTTTAGTATGAATGTGAGCTTCCTTAAAGAAAGTAAGACGTAAGATGTTGCGTTTGTAGCGATAGCTTTAATTTCTATTCTTTCTTTCTCACTAGAGGCCTTCGGCGATCAGCTGATTTAACGAGGATATTTGTAATCTTTAATTTTAATTAAGTCTTTTAAATCTTCATGATACTATAAAATTACCGACATAAAAGATGTGTTAATTTAGTTGTCTTACATGCATTCCTCTCATTATGTACATCAGAAACAACAAACTGGCTACTCCGACCCGCCGGAAGACACGCGGAAAAAGTTGAATTACCGGAAAGCCATCACCGGCAACGGTACAACCCTTCCCTAAGGTAGTACACCCCATCATCGATGGGATGAGCCAGATTTTGGGTACCCATATGGGTGGCGAGAACGTTCATTATGTGCATGGAACTTTCTAATGGAAACCAGCCCCATAACATATATATATATTTTTAAAAATTAAAATTTTTTTATGACCATTAAATCAATATGATAATATAAGTGAAACGCTTAAAATAACTTAGTTGATTTCAGTCCTAAAGAACTTAGTCAACGGAAGACTAACTATGAAAAGAAATATCTTCATAATTGGGTAATCAGAAATTTGCCAGATCTTTCACATCATCATGAAGGTGTCAGAATAAACAAAATATTTTCATAGTAGAAAGGTGGAAAGTATGCGGAAATATCATTATAATCCATTTAAGAGTTAAACTAATTTTTCGAAAATTTATTTGAGACACGCGAAGGTGAGTTTCAGATTTCCTTTTGGATTGTTCCATATCGTCTTCGCATTTATTAAATTACTTATGAAGACACGCTTAATGAAATAGACAATTTCTACTAGGAGGCACCTCAGATATAAGGATGATGAATTTCCGCCTTAGTAAGCAGGTTCTCGCTTTCCCTGTGAGTACAGAAAGAGTGTACTGCCTCATACCAAAGTTATGCGGTATTTCATTCACCAAGAGTAGGTACTCCGGTTTCATTATTATTAGGGCTATTTTGCATTCATCTTTATACTTGATTTGCCCTCCCCGCATCCATGGGAGAATTCTCATGGCAGGAGTTGCTCATGGCTCTATCAGTTCTGAATCAAATTGTCATATTTAAAAAACCCTTAAAAGTTGGAGATTAGATGCAGATACAACATGGCAGAAATTTCTGTCTCCTGTACAGAAATGATGTCGTCTACACATATAAACTATTTTGAAGCCTCTTCATATCACTTGCTGATAGGATCAAGGTGATTATCATTTGGAAGTGGAGTGAGCATACATAAAAGGAAAAGCAAGCCATGTCTGCAAAAGCAAAAGTATAAAAATGACTCTAGAAACTCCGACATAAAATATCCTTATTTGAAATCAGATAAATAAGAATTCTGTACTACTCCAGGATGTCTTTGATATCAAATGATGATTGACAAGCATTTTATATTGGAATATTCCTTTGAACTCTTCCACAAGTATGAGTAAAATAAAAACCACAAAAAAAATTAAAAAAATTAAAAATTTGCTATCGCAAATTTGAAGTTATCATATTAGAACACTTTTATTTTCTAATATGAATTCTGATTACCAAGAGTTGGCCTTTTAAATCATGGTTGATCACACGAAATGTCTTAATAAATTAAACTACCCAAAATATTTTGAATAAAAAATCGTTTGAGTTTTCTGCTATAATCATTCTGCAGAAGTATTGAAAAATGTTTAAAAAGAAAAGTTGACCAGGGTAATTCAAAATTTAAATTCAAACATTTTGAATTTGGAATGTTTTTTTAATGTTCTATGTTTTTCTTTAAAATTTAATGTCAATACCCATAGACAATAATTTTAAATGCCTCATGGTCTTTACATTTATGTATGGCCAATTTTTTTCTACTTCTCAAATCCTTTTCCCAAAATAACATTATTTTCTCACATAATAAAACGTAAGTTTCATATTAATCTGATTTCATAACATTTCATTTACTTACAAAAAGTTATGCTTTAATCTTCATAATAAATCCGATTTCTCTCCATTCATAGAAATACCAATTTATTTATTTTTTCTAATCTCGTCCTCAGGATCTTCTTATCTCATTGCGACGAATCATATTAGAAAAGAAAAAGTCACCTTCCAACGACTGTATGCATTCAGTTCTTAAGGATAATATCCAGTAAAGGATAAGAAAACATTCCTCATTCCGAAATATTCCTCAAAGAAGAAATAAAATCCCCTCCTTCTTTTTGTTTCTTTTAATGGAAAAGCCTCATTAAATTGCGACGATAATGAAGAGAGGAAAAAGAGATGATCGTTTTATTTTGCCCCAGAGACTTTCTCGCGCCATATGTTTGATGCCTTCGCAATTGTGGTCACTGATGGCGATTACTATTCTTTTCGAATATTCTGTTGATTTTTTTGTTTTGTTTTCTTACTTTTTAGATGCTGATAAGGATATGAAGTGGAGGGCAGGAGTATGGGGTTGAGGAAGGGAAGAAGTCTTTAACTACAGTTGATTCTGGGAGGAAAATAAATATCTTCAATTATTTCATTCTTATTTGTTTCTAGCCTTTAATGTTTTGAGTTCAATGAAATAAATTTTTTAAAATTGTTAAATGTATAATGAAATTTAAGGTGCATTTTGGGGATGCATTAATAAAGTGAAATAAAAATGGATGGTGATGAAATGATGATGAATATTTCAGATGATGAATATTTTAATTAGAGGATGCACTAACATATATAGAGATAGCAGAAGGAAGTCATTGCCTGGAACATTCTCGTATATTTTCTAATAAATGTATTTGTGTAACATTAACTGTATGACAAAGTTAGCCTGTTAATGTTCGATATTTGGCTATTAATCCTTGGTCAGTGCACAGTTATTAGACAACCGAATGCATATTTTGGACGTCTTTATTACCGATCGATTAAAATCAAAATTTGACATAAAATTAAAATTGTTGTCATAAATTCACTTATCACAAAATTTCAAATATTTAAATCATTCCGTTTTGAATGATCAGGTTTACATTCTTGTGAAAATACACTCCTGCAGACGGCCAATCTTGCGATGGATTTAGTTCCAAATTTGATATATATCTACACATTAGATGATAAACATTTGCGAGAAATGTTATTCATTTAGCTCCTTCCGTTTTGCAATAATCTTGTTAATTTCTGTTCAAACAGCTAGGAAGACTGAATGGATTTTGTTCAAAATTTGATTCAAATTTGTAAATTTGGTTTAAAGTTCCATTTATTAAATTTCATCCGCCTGTCTCAAAGAGTTTTTTCAGTTATTGCATTTACAGAAAAATAAACATAATTCAAAAAAGTTTTTACAGAAAATTCATATATATATATATATATTACATTACGGTACATATTTTTAGATTGCGCCGCTGTATTCTCAAGTAGATCTTAAGCATATTCTGAAAAGAAAAGAAATTCTATTGAGTCTTGAAAAAGGAGAAAATGTACTTGAATATTATTGATGGCATTTGGCTGATCTTTGTAGTGAAGACAATTTCTTCCAACAAATCCTCACAAATAGGCAATAATAATTAGAAGGTCTGAGGAATAAGAAGTCAGGATTTTGTCGGCCTATTGGGTCATGAAACATTTTTCTTTTATACGGATGAAGATTTTCCAGAAGAACAGCTATTTTCCCACCTTTTGATATCACCACCTATAGATGTGAAGATTCCCAGTTGCATAGAATTTTTCATAACCAAATACGTAATGACGATGGATGCCTCTTCAGAAAAAGCTATACATGGACTTTTTAGAATTGGGTATACGTCAGTTTAATAATATGATTTATGGACAAATGTATGGAATGTGGGCCGGCTTCCTGGCATAGGGGTAGCGCGTCTTCCCTCTGCCCTGGGTTCGAATCCCGGTTTGGGCATGGTTGCTTTTCCATTGTTCTATGTGTGAATGTGCCCTCCTGTGAAAAGGGGTTGTGCAAGCGAATGAGTGATGCTTGAGTAGCGAAGTCGTACTCTTGGCCGTAGTTGGCGCTATTAAACCCCCTCAGGCTTAAAATCACTGTCTACGAACAGCGGGCTTGTCCATGGCAAGTGCCATAAGAAACAACACCACATGGAATGTGGACCTTCGAATCCCTAATATCAGTACTATGTATTTTGAAGAACACTATTCTGTACTAAACTGTGATACTTTCGCGAAACTTTTAGATGGCAACATCTGCTGCGTTTAAGGTACAATTATTTGTTGTCACAATATTTAAGGCACAATATTAATTATGTGACTGGTTCATTTCAAGAATCGACAATTCCAGACAAAGAAATTCATGATTTATTGACGAATTCGGATTATTATATTGATATTGTCGCATTGAAAAAAATAATGCTGAAACCTCTACGAAATAAATAATATACCTTCTTATTTCTAAAATGATTAAACGCATATGAACGATCTCTGCCTCTTCGAGCAATTAAACGCTCAGGTTTAATTGCTCGAAGAGGCAGAGATGATTGAACGAATAGAATTAAAGAAACAATAACATTTGTTTGTAGCATCGCATATAGATTGATAGAAAGTTTATAGAAGATGTGCGTGTATTTTTCTTTCAGTTTTTATATTTCATTTTGATCTAAAAAGCAACACTGTGCAGGTTTCTTTTTCGTTCTATTATTCTTTTAGTTTGAAAAGTAAACAGAATTGCATCTTAAATAGCATTTTTTAATAAAGCCAAATGGGCGATTTACAGAGCAAAAACTTTTCATAATAGTCATATTTCATTGTCTACTAATTATGTTTCGCCAGTTTTTCAAGTGCCGAATTTTACTAACAGTACTTCTGAATGGAAGGGAAAGTTGTTGCATTGAAACAACTATCCCCAATGGAATGACCCTTTGTGATGACAATTTATAACGTGATACGTGTGAGTGATGCAAAGAACTTTTAAATGGGACGTCATTTACTTGAAATCTAGGTTTTCTCTTGATATAAACATTGCATATATATTTCCAAGAATTCCGACGCCAATAAAAAAATAAATTAAAAAAGAATTAAAATAATTACATAATAAATGTTTTTGAAACACTCTTTTTGCTATTAACTGCAGGCTGTTAAAAAAATCACCGAGGAGGTCACGTGAATGAGAGTTACCAATCAGCAAAAGGAAAGTGAATTTCAAACGGCGGTTAATGAAAATTCGAATATAGCAACTTTCCCCAAATAAGAACTAGTCCCGTTTTTCTGCATTTTTCTTACGAATTAATACTATCCTATTAAAACAATACACGAGCTTTTGTCAATGCATTTATTTATTAAAAGTCTGATATCATTTTTTTGCAATTTCTTTATTTCACAGTTATATAACTTTAAATCCTTACGTTTACTAAATGCCGGTGTCCTTCCATAGGGGTAGCGTGTCTTCGCCGTGATTTGGGCGTTCTCTGTTCGAACCCTGGTTCGGACATGGTTGCTCTTAACCCTTTATTCCATATATGAGGTATGTGAAAGAGGCCCACTACAAAAAGGGATTATGCAAGTGAGTATCATCCTTATTTGAGCTAAAGTGAGACTTCTGCCCTCGGGTACTCGGGGGACCTCACCTTCAGAAGCTGCTGACCACTTCTTTCCCACCGTCTCTTGGACTTTGAATTGGAGTTCAATCCAAGTGGGATAAGCAACAACATCAACGATTCCTAACCAATTCAGGACATATATAATTTCATACAATTCGGTCTTTCGTAACTTTTTTCCTAAATTAATGCTATCATCTTAAAACAATGCACGAGCTTTTATCAATGCATTTGTTTATTAAAAGTCTGATATTATTTTTTTGTAATTAATTTATTCCATAATTATAGAAATTTAAATCATTATGATTATTAAATGATTTACCAATTCAGGACATTTATATCTTCATACAATTCATTAGTGTTTCATATAATTCTATTAATATGAAACACGAAAATCTCATTTAATCTTATTTTTCACGAAAGTTTTGTTTTATGTTTATATGATAAACACTTTGGAGACTGTGACAAATTTAAGTACTAAAGGCAATTCTCCTACGCAGAAGGAAGGGAGAAGAAAATTACTTGTTCCGGGAAATAAAAATAGCAACTTCTCTAAAAGGAATGGCGGAAATTCTTGGTAAACTGTTTATTTTTAATTACTTTAGAAAGCAGTTTGAAGGGAAAAAAATGAATCCTATTCCAAGAAAATTGACAGAATACTGCTATTGGTTATTTTAAGCTTTTCCTATTAAAAGTCTGTGCCTTAATAGTGTTTGTTTACCATGAGCCTCAATGTTAAACTGAAAAAAAAAATTATATTTTTCTTAAATCAACAGAAAAGCTCCATAAAAGACATTTGAAAAATTGTATTTTTTTTAACTTTCCAGTCTAACAATACAATGGACAATTTCATAACATAAAGTTAACAAAGACTTATGTTCTGGTGTTTCTCCATTTTAATTTTTTTTCTTATATTTTGTACAACTGATCATTAAGAGAGAGATACAAGTAAAGATATTTTCACACCAATTTTGCTTTATCACCAAGCGAATTAAGAAATTTTTTTTTATAGTTTATGGATTTCAGAATATACACATACTTTATTTCTAAATTCATATGATATCCAAAAAATTCTTTGCATGTTTAACAAAATCTATATATATATAAAAAAAACCCTCGAGTTGATGATATACAGAAATGCAAATTAACCACTGGGCTTAAAATACGCTTCATTAAAAAAAACCTTATAATCTAGAAAATGAATAATACCTCATAAAAAAGAACGTATTTTAATCTTTTGGAATATTTAAAAACGTCCTATGTGCCCTCTTTTTGTTACGCTATATATATAATTATACTACTCCTCAGTTATCTCTAGAGACGCTGACTTGTAATATTCTCACAGGAATTTTTTTAATTTCAGTAACTGTAAGAACTAGTGTTTTCTTGAAATCATCAATCTGCTACCTCGAACTGGAAATACTAATACTCTGATGCCAACTCCTTCCCATATACATGCGCTCTTTTAGAATGCACGTTACACGAAATGAGTGATATAATATTTTCCTAAAGTAGGTTAAGCCTTCTGCTTGTTGTCTGTCATTTTGAGATCCCGCTTCTTCTACCATCCCATAGACTATCTTTAAATCTGAAGTTCTGTAATTTCAAGATCAAACGATTATTTTGTAATTACAAGACTCGCTTGAGAATATAAGCTGCATTTTTTCAAAAAGACGCTAAATAGTTTTAGGAAACTGTGTAGAGTGTGCGCAATGTTTTTGGAACCATAAATAGTTATATCTGGACATAAGATAATCTTCCCAAACCAAGTTTCAATAGATTCTTTGGCAATAGTAAAACTTTTTCAATAAACATTTTGACAATAATAATAATAAAATAAAGTAATTTTGTATCATCCTTTCTTCAGCGGGGATGAAAAACAGGCTGAACTTCATGATTCCTTTGCCCATTTATGAGTATGCTTCAACAGTATCATATTTCATTCTGCTTGCATATTTTCTGCATTGATTTTTCCCCCCAACACTTATAGCGTGTAATATTTCAAGCAATTTGCTGCATATTTTCATAATCAGGGTAGATTCATAGTTGTGAATTGTCTTTGGCAGCTTATCTAAATAACCTTATTTATTGGGAATGTAGTTTAGAATGCGTAAATTTATAGATCCTTATTATATAACTTTATCTTCCACATCTTAATGCATAAGCTATGCGCCTGTGTCACTTTTCATTGTGATTGGTACATTGACTTGTTTTTCATACTTTCAATGACTTGTTTTTCCCAGCTCTCGCAGTTTTTGTATGCGATATATTTAAGTTGAGCCAAGAAAACTTATAATTTTTGTGTTTATGACTGTTGTCAATATTAGTTACATGCTTATTAAAATTTATATTTCATATGTATCATATCTGCATTTAAAATTTGAGACAGTTTACAATGCTATCTATTTAGCAATTTTAAAATTATTTTTTATGTCAACTTATATGTATTTTTTATATATATTTATCTAATTTTAATGTTTTATGTTTTTATGTATTTTTTATGTTACTTATATTTATCTCTAGTTTGAACTCTAAATGAGTAATTTAGCATTCTTTTGAAAAATTAATTTTCTATTCAGTTTTTGGACAGAATCACTTAAATTGAAAAATTGTTACAATAATCTTTAAATTGTCTTTTGTGAATTATGCAATTGGAAACACACAAACGAGGGATCAACTGAAATAAGGAACACATTAATCGGATTAAAAGAGTAAAGAATATGATAAATTAAATAAAAAAATCATATCAACAGTAGAAAACTAATATAAGATTCCATAGGAAAACAACAACAAGAACGAAAAAGCATCATTCATAAATTATGACAAAGTTGTAGAGTGTGGTGAGTGTCACCGGAGTAAGATGTAATTATTTCACCTAATTGTCACCATTGATTTAATAAGGATAAATGCCACCCGTGGCATTGAATTATTTTGTCTTTCTTTCATGATATTTCACTGTAAAAAGTAATATAAACGTATTAATATTTTGTCTTGATGTTGCTCCCTAAAAATGTCGTCGTGCCACCACTATACATCTTGTTAAATTAGTATCAATATGAATTATTATTCAAAATTTGTATTTAGAATTTCAGTGTTTCAGCATTTCAGCTATCTGTTTAATTGGCAATAACCTGTATAAACAATAACAAATATGCTTTGGAATTTTAATAGAAAATATGAAGAATTTTAGAATTTCAGGATTTTTTTTTCTGGAAAATAAGATTTTGATGATATTCCAGATTCTAAACATAAGCTAAAAAAAAAAAAAAAAAAAAAAAAAGATAAGAAAGTATTTTTTATTAGAAGTTTGCAAATATTACTCTAAATGGTGATTTATTTTGATTAGATGAGATGAGATAACAATCTGAAATTAAAAAAATAATTAAATTCTTATTGGTTTTACTAATATTTAGCTTTCAGTAAGAAACCGAAAATCGATTATTTTCTTATGCATTACTTTTCGTAACTTTATTCGTATTATTATTTATTAAATTTCGTATTCTTTACAAAAGATATCAGCTTTCAAAGAGTTTTCACATAATCAGCATTTTGACCATTCTTACCAATTGATATTCAAACATTAGAAAAAACTTTTCTTCTAGCAGTAAAAAAAAATAAAGCCCAAATATTTGCTTTTGTGCGGTTTTTTTATTTAAATTTTGCTCTCTCGTGGTGGTTTGTTTGAAGAATCACGACTCGATATTAGATTTGGAGTATACGTACTTATAAATAGTGCATATTAAATTTTAGGGGTGTGAGTTAAATGAACTTCCACAGGTAGGGTGTGAAATTTATCAGAGAGAGATGGTTATAATCTGATTATAATTCAAATTATTACATACATTTTAAAATAGTTTCCCTAAAGTCCCGTAACACAAAATATTGTGTATATATATATATATATATA
>JAPMOR010041322.1:353-20283 GCA_026543865.1 Argiope aurantia | reverse complement strand
TTAGACAGTTTTAACATTAATGATTTCTGAGATTTTGATTTAAGTTTGTTTTTATGTGGTCTGGAAGTTTCTGCAACATTATTTGATGATTTCTCTGAATCAGAAGTGGGGGAATTTTCATGAGTTTTGGTTTCAACAGTTGTTTTTTCACTAGATCCTTGAGCAACAGAAGCATAAGTGATACCTGGTGTAGGTGTCTCAGCCATAAACCTCCGCCTGGCTTCGGGGTAAGATATATTTTCCTTAAATTTTACAGCAACAATTTGTTTCTCTAATTTCCATTTGGGGCATAAACGAGAGTAAGAGGCATGGTTGCCGTTGCAATTAATGCACTTTTCAGGGGCATTGCACTCCTGACTATCATGCCCTTTCTCTGCACAACGGGCACAGACGGGTGTCCCGCGGCAGGCTGTTTTAGCGTGACCAAAACGTTGACATTGGTAACATCTCAGAGGGTTGGGGATATAAGGCCTGACAGCCAATTTCATGTAAACAGCTCTGACAGTTTCGGGTAGTTTAGGTTTATGAAACGTAAGAATTAAGTGTTTTGTAGGAAGGAGTTGTCCATCTCGTCGAATATTAATACGACGTACATGAGTTACTCCTTCAGACCGAAAATCCTCGGTAATTTTTTCCACCGTTTCATTAAATAATTCGCCACATGTTATCACGCCTTTACTGTTATTAAGAGAGGAATGCGCCTTAACAGAAACAGGTATATTTGATAAGCTTTTAAGTTTAAGTATTTGATGGGACTGCTTCAGAGATTTTATCTCTACAAGCAAGTCACCTGAACGAAGCTTACGAATAGAATTTACTTCGCCAAGAGATCCAGAGATAGACTTTTCGACAAGAAAAGGAGATACTGTATGGAAAGTTTCGTTTTTTTCGGAGATACGGTGAATGACAAAAAATGAATCGTAAAGAATTTCACATGATTTTGCTATGTTCATTCGTTGCCCACTGAAGGGAGTAAAGTTTTTTTTGCCCATATGACATTGGAGGCAATTCGGGTCCGGCGGCACCACCCACCACGGAGCCCAACAAGGGATGGCAGCCACCGGCTCTGGGTTTCACCAGCCTCGGTACTTACCATAGTGCTGACCAGTACCTATACGCTCGGAGTTACCCCCGGGGACAGTGACCACCCTTAACGCCAAGCCCAAGGAGTAACCCCTTCGCTTGATCCCTAGCAGACTAGTAACTCAGGTTGCTAGCTACCGGCCGATTGATACACCGGGGACCACAGTGTACCGCCCGTCTAATGGGTCGCCACGCACGGCAAACACGTGGGGGTATTTGCTGTCCATGAGAAGCAGGAAGCAAACAGAGCGGCGACAGCTTCTCATGGAGAGCTCCCTCGCCTACCCTCGAGGGAAAGAAAAAAAAAGGCGACAGCAGAAGGCGCAGAAGAGAGTAAACCTAAAGGGAGTAAAGATCCCTGGGTACCTCGGGATTGGGACACCCGTACTCACCTATAGTAGGTGAGCCCCTGAGGGGGCCATTGGATGACTGATGACACTCCACAAATGTTTTAGCTCCAATTCAGTTCTCTTGAAAGTTTTGGCATTATCTGACCAAATCTCAGAACACAGTCCTCGACGAGCGAAAAACCGTCTAAGTGCTAGGAGAAATGTTTCAGTAGTCAGATTGTCAACTAGTTCTAAGTGGAGAGCACGAGTTACACCGCACGTAAACAAAACGATGTAGTTTTTATCGTCGCAGTTCTTGGTGTAGAGTGGTCCTACAAAATCTATTCCCACAATAGAAAATGGAGGTAACTGCTCCATTCGCACAGCTGGCAAAGGTGCAGTAGCTTGAACACCTGGTGAAGAGTTGAATCTTTTACACAGAACGCATCGTTTCAGAAGATTCTTTATCGTTTGTCTTCCTCTCATTATCCAGTATTTCTCACGTATTTCCATGAGAGTTTCAGAAATTCCACCATGGAATACTTTTCTATGCGAGTTTAAAACTAACAAACTCACGAAATGATGCTTTGCAGGCATAATGATTGGGTGTTTTTGTAGGTATGTAAATTTCGATTTCTGGAGTCTCCCACCAGCGTGGATTATCCCAAAGGAATCAAGAAAGGGATTTAATTCCAAAATCTTGGAAGTTTTCAATACTGATTTTCCTTGCTTTAAATAAGCAATTTCTTCATTAAAAACTTCTCCTTGTACTGATTTTATCCAATAATTTTCGGCACCATCGAGTTCTTCAGCACTAAATTCATTATATTTTTTATTATTATTTCTAACATTGTGTATGAAGCGAAACACCCAACCTGTAACTCGTAGCAATTTATTCAAGCAACTGTATTTGTTGATATCAAGTAAAGGCGCAGAGTTCGTATGAGCTTCACACACAAAAGTTAAGATTTCGTTTTGATTAATTTTTCTCTCGCATGATTCACTAGAGAAATCGTTAAAGTCCGAGCCTTTAGGTCAATTTTCTTTCTCCTGAAGAAGCCACTCTGGACCGTGAGTCCAAGTCGGACTATTCATCAGCTTCTCCATACCTGCTTCTCGAGAAATGTAATCAGCAGGATTATCTTTTCCGCTGCAGTGATACCAATCCGCAGGATCGGAGTTGGATTGAATTTCCATCACACGGTTAGAAACAAAGGGTTTCCATTTAGCAGCTGACCCTTTGATCCAATGGAGAGAGATTAGATTAAAGAATCACTCCACAAAAATATCTTGGAAATGGGAAATTAAAAATTTTCTTTTATATACCGCAAAATTCTGGCAGCAATTACAGCTCCCATTAATTCCAGTCTAGGCAGGGTTAATTTCTTTAGTGGTGCTACTCGCGATTTTGATGTTACAAAACTGGTGGATATACATCCATTGTAAGTTACATAGCGAAAGTAACTCACTGCTCCGAACGCTCTAGGGCAAGCATCAGAAAAGATATGCAGTTCTAACTCTTTCGCTTGATTCAAAGGAAAGGGGAAATATTTCCTTTCAAATGTCAAGTCCTTTAAGAGATAAATTTCAGAGCACCAGTTTTCCCATTTTATCTTTAATTCAGTTGGCAGTTCGTCATCCCATCTTAACCCATATTCCCAAATTTCTTGCAATAGGCATTTAATGATCACAATAAAGGGAGAAATAAATCCAACTGGGTCATAGATCTTTGCAGCCGTCTGAAGAACGCTCCGCTTAGTGTTTTTCAAATTCTCTATCAGTTTGAGAATAGGCTGCACATCTAAATTAAACGTATCCTCATTGGTATTCCATATTATTCCTAAAACTTTCAAAGGACGCATGCTGGACTCTTTAATATCATGCATACCTCTTTCGCACCACAAATTTCTCAGTTCTTTGGAATTGGTTTTGAGTTTTCTCAAATTCATGTTCGCATCTTTAAGAATTTCTACGGCAGCTATAGAAAGGTCTAAAGCTTCATTTAACGTATTAGCTCCGTAAAACAAATCATCTACGTAAAGTGATGAATTAAGCATTTCATAGGCTTCACATTGCTCTTGCTTATATTTTCAAATATGGTGTTTAATGGTTGCAGCAAGCATAAATGGACTAGATGTTACACCGAACGGTACGCGTGTCATTCTCAGAATTCTATGAGACTTCGAATCCTGGTCATTTGGGAACCAGAAAAATCTCAAATAATCCCTATCTTCCTTTGCTATTCCAATTGTTAAAAATGCTCCTTGTATATCACTACAAAATGCATATTCAAATTCGCGGAATCTCAATAGCACATCAAGGATTCTAGGATTTAAAGGCGGACCAGGTGTAAGACAGTCATTTAAAGATTTGCAACCTTTACCTTTGGAAGATGCGTCAAAAACTATTCTAACCTTCGACGTTTCTTTATCGATTCTTACAACTGCAGAATGTGGCATATAGTATGCGTTTTTATTTTTCAAGCAGCACTCCTCAACAATGTTCAGATTTAATTGTTCTGCAATAATATTCGTATATTCATTCAAAAACCAATCATTGTTTTTCATTCTCACACATAAATTTTCAAATCTTCGCCTAGCTATCTCAAAGTTATCTTGCAATTCGTTAGTATTTTCATCCCAAAAGAGTTTAGTTTCATATCTCCCATTTTTGAATTTTAAGTTGTTTTCAAAGCGCACAGTTAAATCATTTTCGCAATTAGAGATATTTTCCCTATCACTTATTCCCATCGCATCTAAATCCCAAAACATTTTTAAAGTTTCATTTAATGCTGAACAACATTCTATTTTCATAACAGAAACGTTCTTGTCGCAATTTAAATCTATTGGAGATATTCGACCTTGTACAACTTTACCGAAAATTGTATCAATTACAAATAATGTTTTAGTTAAATTTTCTCTTTTGCCTGAATGAATTTCCCAAAAATATTGCGCTCCAATTAGGAGAGAAAATCCGTTTCCGAAAGACTCGCAAGCATCTGAAAGCTGTATTTTCTTTTTACTAAGCATCTTTTTTAGTTTATTTGACGATACTTTAAAAGGAGAACTAGAAATAACATCGCAAAGCAAAGCTTCAATTTCAATGCCTTTTTCAGGATCACGAGAATTGCAAAGAGTAAATTTTACAACGTCATATATTTTCTCAATCGGGTCTCTTGAACCAAATGTATAAACTAGGAATTTTTCTTTTCTTATTATAGGAATTTTTAAATCATCCGCTATTTCCTTTTTCAGAAAGCATCGCTGAGAAGCGTTGTCCAGAAGAATGTTTAGCATTTTCCTTTTTTCCCCAATTTTCAATAAAGCGGAACATGATTCCAAAAGTATATCATCTTCGTTTATATTTATATTAGAACAAGTAGCTACATTTTCCCCCTCGAACGACCTTTCACCCTTAGCGGGTTCCGGCGGGATTGACGCATCGCAAATTAGTTCAGAGTGTTTACGTTGACATTTATCACATGTCTTTTTCAAGGGGCAATTTCTGTAAACATGACCTGCCTTTTTGAGGCACAAGAAACATATCCCATTTCTTCTTAAATGCGCCTTCCTTTCAGGGATCGGCAAAGTACAAGAAAAGGAATCGTGTTTGGATTCAGGTTCTACACAAAATACGCATTTTTTCACGTCTACTACAAAGGCAGATGCATGCGGAGGATTCGCGCTCGTTTCTTTATTTCTGTTAAATAACTCAAATTTATTTTTATTAAACTTTCCGTACTTATGATTAGGTTTTTCAAAAGTGTTAACTCTAGATTCTGTACGTGCATCTGTGACAAATTCTTTGAATAAATGTTCATTTCGCTCGCGGCATTGAATTTCAAGTTTTAAGAAATTTAATAAATCCGAAATAGTATTTTCTTCTTTCATGTACATTTTACGTGAAAATTCTAAGGATAATTCTTTAGGGATAGATTTTAGTAATATGGGGTGTAGTAAAGAACTATAACTATTAGGATTAACGCCACTATTTTCTAAACCGCGTATGTGCGTTTCACACATAGAATATAATTTTCGTAACGACTTAACATCGTTTGCTTTACGCACAGGATTTAAATTTAGTAGTTGGGACATATGAGCATCAATAATCATCTCGGTTCTACCAAATCTGTCTTTTAGAATATTTATCGCAACTTCATAATTTTCCGATTTTAAAGCCAAGCCACGAATAGCTATTTCAGCATCGTTAACTAAATAAGATTTTAAATAGTTCAATTTTTCAACATCGCTAAGATCTGAATTTTTATTTATGGCTGTATCAAATTGAGAATA
The DNA here is from genome assembly GCA_026543865.1 of Argiope aurantia. Lineage (NCBI taxonomy): Eukaryota > Metazoa > Arthropoda > Arachnida > Araneae > Araneidae > Argiope > Argiope aurantia. The sequence goes on along the minus strand of JAPMOR010041322.1, from coordinate 14,579 downwards.
AAAGTCATTACATTTTAGAATGTCTCCATCATATTGAGGTATTTGTAATCGCGGAAGTTTAACTGAACACCGTTGAGGATTTCTGTTAATAGTTCTATCATTGATAGTTTCGATTTCAAATTTTCGCATAATTTTCTCAGCTCGCATTTTCCAGGTTATTATTTTATCCCTGTATTCTTGCTGCTGTTCTACTTCATTATTCAGATCTTGTGCTTTGCACAAATTTAAAATATCTGAGTCGAGTTTCTTTAGTTGATCATCTTTGTCTAATAATTTCGCTAACAGTTCTTCGATTATGTCTAAAGATCTGTGCTCTGTTTTATTTATTTCCTGCTCTAGCTGTTTACAAATTTCAGTTGCAACCTTTCTGACAGGAGTTCTAATCTTCTTTAAAGACTCTAGATCCATTTTAACTAATTCGCATCAAATTTCTAGTTTCGATCTAAAGGTATCTATGGCCGAATCGAAAGTTCCCAGGTTTCAGCACCAAAAATGATTAGACTTCAATTTCGCAGTTCACTGGTTCAATTATCAAATACAATTATTATGAAAAGCTCTTACCTGTCAGAAAGGAGTCGAAGGCAACGATTGTTTTATAATCACATTTATTACGAACATCACACATTACCACAGGCACAAAGACACACAAAGAAAAAACGCACTCGATTCGGATTCACATTCTAGTACTAACTGCCAATGGTTTGACTGAGTATAAACAAACCATTGGTGAGGCCCACAGCGTCCTCTGGTGGAGAGCCTTGAGGGTTCAAATTAAAGTTTTAACATAGGTGTTGGTTAAGTCTCTTTAAAATAATGCTTTCAGCGATTTTGCTAAGGGAGGAAAGCAGTGAGATGGGTCTGTAGCTGGAGGGATCCGTAGGATCCTTACCAGGTTTATGAATGGGTACAACTGTGGCTGTCTTCCATCTAGCTGGGAAATAACCAAGTTCGAGTGCTTTTTGTACTAAAAGGGTGAGAAATAATATGAAATTCAGTGGGAGGTGTTTAATCATGTTGTTTGTGATGTTGTCATGTCCAGGCGCCTTATTTCTTTTGAGTTTTTTTGACACATTCAATCACTTCCGTTGGCTTAATGGGGTCAATGTTTACATTATGGTCGATTAGTGGCGCCATCTGTGTGCTGAGAAAGGAGCTAACAGTTATCCCGACCTCAGATTCTGTTTCCTTGTGAGATAATGGGTTTAATTTAAATTGATTCTCTGGGCTATTTGCCAAGAAATTTGCTTTGTCGAGGTCGGTTTGCGCAATTCCAGCCGGACCGTTAAGGGTCAGAATGTTCTGTTTTTTCTGTTTGAATGGTCTAACAAAGTCCCATACGTTTTGGTTCTCAGTGTTCAGGTTAATGAGTTTGTTGGTGAACTCTCTGTTCTCAATTTGCTGTGCTAACCTCCTAATTTTATTGCCCCTCAGGGGCTCACCTACTATAGGTGAGTACGGGTGTCCCAATCCCGAGGTACCCAGGGATCTTTACTCCCTTTAGGTTTACTCTCTTCTGCGTCTTCTGCTGTCGCCTTTTTTTTCTTTCCCTCGAGGGTAAGCAAGGGAGCTCTCCATGAGAAGCTGTCGCCGCTCTGTTTGCTTCCTGCTTCTCATGGACAGCAAATACCCCCACGTGTTTGCCGTGCGTGGCGACCCATTAGACGGGTGGTGCACTGTGGTCCCCGGTGTATCAATCGGCCGGTAGCTATCAACTTAAGTTGTAAGTCTGCTAGGGATCAAGCGAAGGGGTCACTCCTTGGGCTTGGCGTTAAGGGTGGTCACTGTCCCCGGGTGTGACTCCGAGCGTATAGGTTCCGGCCAGCACTAAGGTAAGTGCCGAGGCTGGGAATGGCCAGAGCCGGTGGCTGCCTTCCCTTGTTGGGCTCCGTGGTGGGCGGTGCCGTCGGGCTTGAAATTTCATCAGTATCGTATGGGCAAACGCAAACCTGCTCCCTTAAGTGGGCAACAAAATGTTTCTACCTTTCCTACAGTATCTAATTTTCCAACCTTTTTCATTATCAAAAGAGCATCTGCTACTAATGATACATTTCATTCTGTCTCTCCGTTTCTTGTTGAAAGAGGTATAACTGGCAATATTGGTGAAGTAAAGAGTACTAAAAAACTTCGATCTGGCGATTTGCTGGTCGAAGTACAATCCCGTAAACAGTCTGTTCAAATTATGAAATTAAAATCATTGGAAAATATACCAGTTGTTGTTTCTCCACATTCTTCATTGAACTCCTCCAAAGGTGTTATTTCTTGCGGGGAGCTGTTCAATGTACCCATAGAAGAAATAACTAAAGAGTTGCAAGGACAAGGGGTTAGCCATGTACGGCGTATCTCTATACGGAGGGATGGCCGGCTCGTAAATACCAAGATTCTGATTCTTACATTTAGTTTTTCCAAATTACCCGAATATATTAAGGCAGGATACATGCGCCTGTTGGTTCGACCATATATTCCGAACCCACTTCGTTGTTATAAATGCCAACGGTTCGGACATTCAAGAACTTCTTGCCGCGGGACTCTAACTTGCGCCCGCTGTGCGGAAGCAGGTCACGATAGTACGGAATGCACATCTGGGGAAAAATGCTTTAATTGCAAAGGTGCACATAGTTCCTTTTCTCGGAATTGTCCTGCATGGCTACTAGAAAAAGAAATAATTAGTACAAAAGTTAAAAAACAAATTTCTTATTCTGAAGCTCGTAAAATTGTTCAATCTCAAATTCCTGTACCTGGTACTAGCTACTCTTCTGTGATCAAAAACCCATCTGCAAATGATCGGACTCAAAACAATGGAAACAACATACTTACGGGTAATACTCTCGAATCCGCTATTGTAACGTCATTGCCAGTTGCTCTAAATAGTAAAATTGTTTCTCAACCAACTGGTCATGAATGTAAAACCTCTAATGTTCCATCCAGTGAAATACCACAGGACCTTCATAAATTTAAAACAGTAACATATAAGAAAAAATATAAAAAAGACCTCAAGCAAAATTCTGAAAATGTATCGAATTCTAAATTCTGGAAGACTTCACCTCGACAAGTCTCCCAATCTATACCAGTCGCTAATTTTAGTTCTTCCAAATCAGCTGATAAAATGGATGAAGCCAACTCAAAGCTTGAAACTATGTCTACAGATAAACCCAACCAAAACACTGATAGCGAAATAGAATCGGATACTGCAATCGAATATAATCCTCATGAAACAATTGATGAAACATCTCTTTCTTCGGAACATTCTACCGATTCCACCACAGTTAATAAAACCGTTTGTAGAGAAAGTCTCCAAAAATGTATGGTTCAATGGGTTGACCCAAAAAAATTTCACAGTGAACCTTCAAGTACAACCATTCATAAGAAATACTTGAAAAAACATCGTATAAAAAGGTTACAGTGATTTTTTTTTCACTTGTTTTCGTAATTTATTGTACATTTTCTTTTATGAGAGTTGCACTTTCACCTTTTTAAATTTCATTGATATTTTAATCTTTTGACTTTTTTGGGAAAATTTCCGTTTTGGAATGTAATTTGCGTTTTTAAGAACACTGTTACTATTTATTATTTTTCTTCCATATTATCATAAGGATTTTAAATTTTAAACTGGATGACTGAATTGTACTTGTCATATTTTTACCATTTGTTTGGCGCAGTATAGCCATGTTTGGCTCTTGCGCCACTAAATCTCAAAATACCTACCTACCTACCTACCTAATTTTATTGTTCATTTTATTCAGAAGGGTTTTTACCTCTGGTCGTTTGTATTTTTGATATTCCTTTCTGATTCTATTTCTTTCGGCGTTGAGTGATCTGAGTTGTGGATCAAAGTAGGGTTTGTTGCCGGAGACCAGTTTGGAGTTGCTGCTTTTGGCATTGTAAATTTCAGGTTCTATTTGTGCTGCCAAGTAGTCAATATTTTCTCTGGTGTTGATATTTGTGATTTTTATTGTTGTGTTGCTCAGATCTGTTTTAAAGTTGTTCCAGTTTGTTTTTGTTTTCCCAGTGATGTCTGGTATTGTGTATTTAAAGTGGAAGTGCAGAGCGACCGGGTTGTGGTCAGAGCTCATTTCTGGGAGTGAAGTGATTTCGTAAGGAAATAAAAAGTCTTTTACTAATGCCAGGTCTATTGTGGTTTCACTGTTGGTTCCGTAGCGTGTGGGTTCTGCTGGGGCAATTATTTCCAAACCAGCGTTGTCAGCAAATCTCTTTAGTGTGTTTCCCCTTGGACAGTCACGTGTGTTGTGCCAGCTCCTGTGTTTGGCGTTAAAATCGCCACATATGATTTGGTTTGAGCTAATTTGCAAGAGGGTTTCTAAGTCAAATGTAAACATTTGGGCGTCGGAGTTTGGGGGGATGTAGATGGAGGTTAGCGTTATGGTGTCATAGTTCTTGGGGGTAATTGCAACGATCGTAGCTTCAACGTAGTGGAAGGCAGGGGGAAAAATTTGGTGGTGTTTGATAGAATTGCTGATAAAAATCATCGTTCCACCACTTGCTTGTGCCGGATCTTGTAGATCCCTATAGCTGTAATATGATTCGTAATTTGCTAAGTACACTTTTTTCCCGGGTCTCAGGTGGGTTTCCTGAATGAGTATAGCGTGGGGCTTATGCTTATTTACGAACAGTCTCAGCTCCTGAATTTTTTGCCTAATCCCATTTGCGTTCCAATATATGATTTTAAGGTTATTGGCTCTGAATATTAGTTAGTGGAGGTTTGAACATTGCGCGCAATCTCGTTGAGTAATAGTCCGCATTTATCTGGTAGATTATTTACTTCTGTCATTTGTTTGAAAATATTTATTATTCGAGGGAATCCCTCTATGAATTTTTTGATCTGTGAGATTATATTTATTATTTCTGCCAGGTTTATGTCTTTTAATAATTCTATGCTGTCTTGGTTTGGTTTGTTTACATTCTCAGCCGGCTGTGCCTGTGGCGCCATCTGTGGGGGCTTGTTGGACTTAAAAAGTTGTGCAAAGGATGTTCCCTGCCTAATTTGGCTGTCATATTTGTTGAATTCCCTTTGCTGTGGCCTGTTTATTTTGGGGAAATTTTCACAACCTCTGTACGCGGCAGTATGCCCAATTTTCTTACAGTTTATGCATACAGGTTGCTCGGTTTTTTCCCTTATACTGCACTCTGATGTTCTGTGTGCTTCACCGCATTTCAGGCACCTGGTCTGCATGCTGCAATTCTCTGCTCTGTGACCAAAATTATTGCAGTTGAAGCATTGTGAAATTTGATTTCTGCCTCTGTATTCCTCAATAACTACCTTGAGGTAGTTGATATGCTGCAGTTTGTAGATGTCTTGTACTGTTGCCGTTCTGTTAAGTGCTACTAATAGCAGGGGGAGATCCCTTCGCGTTCTTTGTTGCTTCATGCGATAAACTTTATCCACAGAAAAACCTTGTTCCATCAGATACTCCTTAATTGACTCGGGGAAGATGTCTATAGGGAGGCCCCTGATAACAATTTTTACTGGCCTGGATTCTTTAGGTTTAATGACATAGTGTTCAAACCCCCGACTCTTACAAAATTCGTGGATTTGGTTGCAAGTTTTGTTGTCTTGTGGGTAGATTTTAATGTATCCATTTTCTAATCTGCTGTTTATTACTCTGTACTTCTCATGCAAGATTTTTAACACTTTATCGTAGTCCCTAGAATATTTAAGCATCAGTGGTGGGGTTCTGTTTATGGGTTCTGGGGTAGAGTTATGATCAGGATTATTATTGTCATTATCTGAATCTAATTCTGTGAACCTATTTTTAGTGGCTCTTGCCTCAGCCTGGATTAATCTAGGGGTGTTTCTGGCTGCATTTCTTTTATGAACTAGAGTGAATTCGGGATCTTCCTCTTTTTCTATTGGACTTTTAGGACGAACTTCAGCTACAGGGCTACACAACTCCGGTGTCACGCACGCAGGAAATGAAATCAACTCACCCTGGAAAAGCTCCAAGATTCTTTTAGCCTCATTGTAGGCGTGTTGGGCCCATTCCAATTCTTGTGAGCTGGCATCTTCTCTTTGTAGCGCTTGCAACCCTTTAAGCTGCTCGTTCGTCTTCTGGGTGTAGAACAAAACATTCTTTTCAATATCGTGTCTCTTTTCGCAGGTTGGAAGTGGAGCTATCTGCATGCTCTCAATAGCCATTGCAGTCTCCTCTACACAGACCCTTTTTGCACTCTCGTTCCCAGACATGCCGTTCCACAAAGTTCTAAAAAGAACAAGTTCGGCAGCGGTCTAGTATAAGAGCAAAAAGTAGCACTATTGAGAATGACTGCCAGCCGATGTTGAATTTGTAGGGAGGACCCGGGCGCGTAGCGCCTATAACCTCCATTCCTGAAAAATGCTTCCCCTCAGGGGCTCACCTACTATAGGTGAGTACGGGTGTCCCAATCCCGAGGTACCCAGGGATCTTTACTCCCTTTAGGTTTACTCTCTTCTGCGCCTTCTGCTGTCGCCTTTTTTTTCTTTCCCTCGAGGGTAGGCGAGGGAGCTCTCCATGAGAAGCTGTCGCCGCTCTGTTTGCTTCCTGCTTCTCATGGACAGCAAATACCCCCACGTGTTTGCCGTGCGTGGCGACCCATTAGACGGGTGATGCACTGTGGTCCCCGGTGTATCAATCGGCTGGTACCTTGTCATCTGAGTGGCTAGTCTGCTAGGGATCAAGCGAAGGGGTTACTCCTTGGGCTTGGCGTTAAGGGTGGTCACTGTCCCCGGGGGTAACTCCCAGCGTATAGGTACCGATTAGCACTAGGGTGGATGCTGAGGCTGGGAATGACCAGAGCCGGTAATTGCCTTCCCTTGTTGGACTCCATGGTGGGTGGTGCCGTCGGACCCGAATCATTTATCATTTCGTATGGGCTCCTCCAAACGTGGTCCCTTCAGTGGGCAAAAAGTAATCAAATTTCCTAATACCATTCAATATTTTGATAAATTCTTTGTGATTAAGCGTGTTTCTGAAAATAGAGAAACTTTCAACTCCGTTTCACCATTCCTTGTTCAAAAAGCTATTGCAGCTACCGTTGGTGAGGTAATCTTAATAAGAAAAATGCGTTCTGGTGACTTACTAGTAGAAGTCGATACCAAAAAACAGGCTCAAAATATCCTCAAACTGAAAGCTCTAGCCACCATACCTGTTTCTGTAAGTCCTCACACATCGCTCAACTTCTCCAAAGGTGTAATAACTTGCGGAGAATCGTATAACGTTCCTCTAGAAGAAATAAGTTCTGAATTAAAGAAGCAAGGTATGACTAATGTTCGCCAAATTACAATTCGACGAGATGGCCAGTTCTTACCGACAAAACATTATATACTCACTTTTCACAGTCCCAAATTACCTGAATCCATATATGCAGGTTACATAAAATTACCAGTTCGCCAATACATTCCTAATCCATTAAGATGTTTCCAGTGCCAGCGGTTTGGCCACTCCAAAGTTAATTGCCGCGGGACAGTCACTTGCGCCCGTTGTGCCGAAAAAGGGCATGATAGTCAACAGTGTACCGCACAAGAAAAGTGCGTTAACTGTGATGGCGACCATCCCTCTTACTCTCGAACTTGCTCGCGCTGGAAACTGGAGAAAGAAATCATTACAATAAAAATAAAAGAAGATTTAACATACCCAGAAGCAAGGCGCAAGGTTCAAATACAGACTCCTACTCCTGGAATTAGCTATTCTTCAATCGTTCAAAAACCATTTTGTTCGAACTGCTCTTGTGTCAACTGCAAGAAACAGAATTCGGCAACAAAGCCTCCAGAAAAAACATCTGAATCAGATTCTGATAGCTCAACCAAAAATGCTCCAGATTCTTCTAAACAAGATCCTGATACAAATAGAAAATCCCGAAAGAATAAATCTCAGACCTCACTGACACTGAAACTCGCGAAACGTGGACTTTCGCAAAAAGATCTTTCCGTAAAATTCAAAAAATCTAATCTACGGAATTCAGTCGCTTTGGGATTAGCGAATCAGAATGTAGTCCATAAAGATTTAACCACCATTTTTGGTGACACGCTAACCAACCCAGATTTTAAGCTCCATCCATCTGAGGATGAAGATTCACTTGATATGAGTTGCGAAGATCTAGCAACTCCAACAAATGCACGTTCTCTTTCTTCATCAAAACCTCTTTCATAATGGGTACCTTCGTTTCCTGGAATTGTCGCGGCATTCGCTCCAAACTTTTTGATATCAAGACCATCATCAACCAGTTTCATCCCATTTCTATTGGTGTCCAAGAATCTTTCTTGACACCCAATATTGCCTTTAAATTACGTGGATACAACTGTGTTCGGAAAGATGCAGTTACAGCCTCTCACAGTTCTGGCGGTGTCTGTATCTTCACATCCAATCTGTATCCAAGTACGCCTCTCAATTTGCATACTTCTCTCCAGGCTGTGGCTGTACAAGTTCATGTGCGAATGTTGGTCACAGTCTGCTGTATCTATCTACCGCCTAATGATATCATACCTCAACAAGAACTTGATAATCTAGTGGACCAGCTTCCTTCACCCTTTATCCTTCTTGGAGATTTCAACGGCCATAGTACGTTGTGGGGTTCGGTTAGTACGAATTCTCGTGGGCGGCAGATTGAGCAGTTTATTGCTGATAACTGTCTCTGTTTGCTCAATAGTGAAGAGAAGACTTACTTCCATGAACCCACACTTACCTTCCATAGTCTTGATCTGGCCATATGCACTCCTACACTCATGCCATTGATGACATTTTCCGTTGAAAAAGATTTGTACAATAGTGACCATTTCCCAGTTATCATCTCATATGCTGACAGAGGAAATACAACCGCATGCTCTCCTCGTTACATTTTCCAGAGAGCAGACTGGGTTGCTTTCATGCGATTGGCACATATCACTCGGGATATGGTCAGTACATCAGACATATCGGAAGCAACACAAATTGTAGTTAATACACTAATAAATGCCGCAAATATCACAATCCCCAAAAGCTCCCCGCGCCCCAAAAAATTTTGCAGACCATGGTGGAATGAAGCTTGCCGTGACAGTCACAAACTGCAGAAAAAATTATGGACATCTTTCGAAGGTACCCAACAACTGAGAACTTTGTCGCTTTTAAAAGAGCCAAAGCGCTTGCTCGTCGCATTCGCCGTCGTACTCAGAGGGAATCGTGGATAAAATTTGTATCATCCATTACATCCTCTACATCTAGTAAACATTTATGGAGGAAAGTAAAGACCGCTAATGGGATTTATAGTGAATCGTCCATTCCTGTATTAAAAACAGGAAGTGAGATACATTCTGCCCCATTAGACGTAGCTAATATTCTATTAAAAGCATTCGCACAAGTTTCCGCAATAGATTCTTATAGTCCTGATTTCCTAGCAATTAAGAATCCCGCGGAACGGTTGCCATTGCGTTTTAATGATCGAAGCACTCACTCATACAACTGTGAATTTAGGATGTACGAATTGAAAGCAGCATTATCCAAGACGCATGATACCAACCCCGGGCCAGATGGAATCACATATAATATGCTTCGCCATTTGAATAGAACTTCTCTTTCCAGTCTTTTACTGTTATTTAACAGAATTTGGATTGAGCACAAGTTTCCTTCACAATGGCGTGAAGCTATTGTGATTGCAATCTTAAAACCCGGTAAAGAGTCATCGAATCCTCTGAATTACAGGCCTATTGCTTTGACAAATTGTCTTTGTAAGATCTTTGAGCGCATGGTCAATGCTCGTCTTGTGTATGAACTCGAGAAACAAGGATGCATCCCCCCGTTGCAAAGTGGTTTCCGAAGAGGTAGATCAACTTTTGATAACCTCGTTTTATTGGAAACCCAGATACGCAACACATTTGTTAGGAGGAATCACCTTGTCTCCATATTTTTCGACATAGAGAAAGCGTATGACCGTGCATGGCGCTATGGTATACTATCCACACTTTTTAAGTTTGGTTTTAGGGAAAACTTGCCCATATTTTTACAAAATTTTTTATCACTTCGTACTTTTCGTGTTCGTGTTGATGATTATTATTCAAATAATTTTATACAAGCTGAGGGTGTTCCACAGGGAAGTGTCCTCAGTGTCACACTTTTTATAGTTCATCTGAGTCAAATTTTATCTGTTTTACCATCATCTGTTGAAGGAACTCTGTATGTTGATGATCTGCAGATCTCATGCCAAGGTAGCAATATGAATCTCATAGAGCGGCAGTTGCAAAATGCAGTCAATAAAGTTATAATTTGGTGTAACAATAATGGTCATGCAATCTCTCCCGAGAAGAGCAGGTGTGTTCACTTCTGTCGGAAGAGAATTATTCACCCAGATCCGAATATTTGTATCCGGAACATACCTATTCCTGTGGTAGATGAAATTCGGTTTTTGGGAGTGATATTCGATCGAAAGCTTACCTTTCTTCCGCATGTTTTGCAGTTGCGGAAGAGGTGTGAAAAAACATTAAATATATTGAGAGTGCTCTCCAAAACTTCATGGGGTGCTGATCGAACCTCCCTACTCCGTATTTACCAAGCGGTCATCTTGTCCCGTATTGATTACGGCTGCATGGTGTATGGCTCAGCACGTCCTACTGTTTTACGGCGATTGGACACCATTCACCACACTGCTCTGCGGATCTGCTCCGGAGCTTTTCGAACCTCTCCAGTAGAAAGCTTACATGTTATTTGCCACCAGTTGCCGCTTCATTTGCGGCGTCAGAAATTGTCTACACTTCTTTATTTTCGAGCAAAATCTATCCCAAATCACCCTATTTGTCGCACGGTTCTTCCTGTTTCTCTTCGAAGGATTTACGCCCCTCAGGGGCTCACCTACTATAGGTGAGTACGGGTGTCCCAATCCCGAGGTTCCCAGGGATCTTTACTCCCTTTATGTTTATTCTCCCCTCCGTCTTCTGCTTTTAGCTGTCGTTCTTCTTTCCCTCGAGGGTAGGCGAGGGAGCTCTCCATGAGAAGCAGTTGCCGCTCTGTTTGCTTCCTGCTTCTCATGGACAGCAAATACCCCCACGTGTTGGCCGTGCGTGGCGACCCATTAGACGGGTGGTGCACTGTGGTCCCCGGTGTATCAATCGGCTGGTACCTTGTCACCTGAGTGGCTGGTCTGCTAGGGATCAAGCGAAGGGGTTACTCCTTGGGCTTGGCGTTAAGGGTGGTCACTGTCCCCGGGGGTAACTCCCAGCGTATAGGTACCGATTAGCACTAAGGTAAGCGCCGAGGTTGGAACTGTCCGGAGCCGGTGGCTGCCTTCCCTTGTTGGGCTCCGTGGTGGGCGGTGCCGTCGGGCCCGAATCTCTCTTAATATCGCATGGCTCCTCCCAAGAAAGGTCCCTCTAGTGGGCGTCATAAAGTTACAATTTCTTTTAACAATAACGAACACTTTGATGCGTTTTTTGTATTAAAACGAATTTCTGACAATAAAGAAACATTTGAAACAGTCTCCCCTTTCCTTGTACAAAAGGCTATAAATGCTACAGTCGGCGAAGTTGCATCGATTCGAAAGATGAGATCTGGTGACTTGCTTGTGGAGGTTTCTTCTCGTAAGCAAGCCCAACAGATACAAAAACTTAAATCATTGGCAACAATAAGAGTTTCTGTATACCCTCATCAATCACTTAATAGCTCTAAAGGCGTCATTACCTGCGGCGAAATACTAAATCTTCCCGTAGAGTTAATTGTCTCGGAAATGAAATCTCAAGGTGTTACACATGTACGTCGAATTTCCATACGACGTGATGGACAACTACTTGAGACGAAACATCATGTATTAACTTTTAAAACTTCTAAATTACCCGAGTACGTCTATGCAGGCTATATAAAGTTACCGGTGAGACCCTATATCCCTAATCCTCTAAGGTGCTTTCAGTGCCAACGCTTTGGTCATTCTAAAATGAATTGCCGCGGGTCTCTCACTTGTGCCCGCTGTGCACAAAAAGGGCATGATAGCCAACAGTGTACCGCAGAAGAAAAGTGCGTAAACTGTGGTGGCAATCATCCCTCATATTCTCGATCTTGTCCGCGTTGGGCACTTGAAAAACAGGTTGTGACAATAAAATTCAAGGAAGATTTATCTTATCCCGAAGCCAGACGCAGGGTTAAGGCACAAACCCCAACTCCTGGTGTCAGTTATGCTTCGGCAGTTAAGAAAACCTTCTGTGAGAATTGCTCTTGTGGGAACTGCTTAAAATATGCCAGGAAAACAACAGATAATGAAAAAACTTCAGATTCCGATACTGAACATTCTCTGCAAACTAATACTGATACTCAAAAAACTGTTAGAAGAAAATCAAAATCGCAGACTTCGCTGACATTAAACTTAGCAAAACGTGGCCTTACGCAAAAAGATTTGCGGAAGAAACTGAAAAATTCTGCATCGAAAAATTCCGTCGCATTGGGGTTAGCGACGCAAGGTGTTGTCCATAAGGACTTACAGTCCATCTTTGGTGACACGCTTAAGAGCCCCGATATTAAACGGCATCCGTCTGAGGATGAATATGAACTTGGGATGAGTTGCGATGATCTTGCAACTCCAACTGCCTCTTCTGTCTCTCCTCCCAAATCATTCTCTTAATGGGTACCTTCCTATCTTGGAATTGTCGCGGCATTCGGTCCAAACTTCATGACATCAAGTCTATTATTAACAGATTTCATCCTGTTTGTTTTGGTCTTCAAGAGACCTTCTTGAAGCCAAATTTACCAATCAAATTACGCGGTTACAATTGTATTCGGAAAGATGCAAACAGTGGAGCTCATAGTTCTGGAGGGGTCTGCATCTTCACCTCCAATTTATATCCGAGCAATCCTCTCGTCCTACACACCTCTCTACAGGCTGTGGCTGTACAAGTACATGTAAAAACTTTGGTCACAGTCTGCTGTATTTACTTACCGCCACATGATGTCATTCATCAACAAGATCTTGACCAGTTAGTGGACCAGCTTCCTTCGCCTTTTATCCTGCTTGGTGATTTCAACGGCCATAGTACGTTGTGGGGTTCAAATAGTACAAATTCTCGTGGGCAGCAAATAGAACAGTTCATTTCTAATAACTGTCTTTGTTTGCTCAACAATGATGAAGAGACGTACTTCCATGAACCCACACGTACCTTCCACAGTCTTGATTTGGCCATATGTTCTCCTGAACTTCTGCCGTTGCTAACGTTTGCTGTTAGCAACGATTTATATAGCAGCGATCATTATCCTATTATCGTCTCCCATATTGATAGCGGCGGTGCAACTTATTGTCCTCCGCGTTTCTTATTCCAGCGGGCAGACTGGACTGCTTTCTCTCAAATGGCAGCTATCACAGAGACAATGGTCAAAACATCAGACATCTCGGAAGCAGTTAAAAATGTCGTTGAAAGTATAATATGTGCCGCAACCTCCACTATTCCAAAAAGTTCACCGCGTCGAAGAAAATTTCGCAGACCGTGGTGGAATGACGCCTGTCGCGACAGCCACAAACAGCAGAAAAAGTTATGGAACATCTTTCGAAGGTACCCTACTACGGAGAACCTCGTCGCTTTTAAAAAAGCAAAAGCACTTGCTCGCCGTATACGCCGTCGTAGCCAGAGGGAATCCTGGATTCAATTTATATCCTCTATCACATCCTCTACCTCCAGCAAAGTTCTATGGAAAAAGGTAAAGGCTGCTAATGGGATATATCATGAATACTCCATTCCTGTTTTAAATAGAGGGAGTGTGAAGTATTCTGCCCCATTAGACGTAGCCAACATCCTCGGCCAAACATTTACGCAAGTCTCCGCAATTAATTCTTATAGCACTGATTTTCTTGCAATTAAAAATCGCGCTGAACAGTTGCCTTTGCGTTTTAACGAACGAAACAACTTTCCATACAACTGTGAGTTTAGAATGTTTGAGCTCGAAACAGCATTATTTCATGCCCATGATTCCAGTCCCGGACCTGATGGGATTACATACAGTATGCTCCGCCATTTGAATACCACTTCCCTTTCCAATCTGTTAATGCTTTTCAACAGAATATGGACTGAACAGAACTACCCTTCACAATGGCGAGAAGCGATTGTGATCCCCATTCTAAAACCTGGCAAGGAATCTTCTAATCCTCTGAACTACCGACCAATTGCTTTGACAAGCTGTCTTTGCAAGACTTTTGAGCGAATGGTCAATGCTCGGCTCATATACGAATTGGAGAAACAAGGATGTATCTCTCCGTTGCAGAGTGGTTTCCGTCGAGGTCGGTCTACTTTTGACA
>JAPMOR010041321.1:0-15408 GCA_026543865.1 Argiope aurantia | reverse complement strand
TTTTATGTTATATAAAGGAATTGTAGCATTTATTTTATATTTTACGTTATTATCTAGTTAACTGAAATCAATTCATTTTATTAAATGCATAAAATGGGATTGTTTAAGTCTTTGAATATAAATATAATGCATCAAAATGCAAAAATAAGATACTCATTTCTTTTTATTTGAAGAAATGCAGTCTGAGTCAAAACACACACACACACACACACACACAAAATATACAGTCAAAATATACAGTAGAGTACTTATTTATATCTAATCAAATTATCAACATTGCTCATTTTCCATTTTAACACTGTTTAATTTAATTTTTTTTTTGGAATACTTGCAACATTATTAACTATTTATCTTTATTTCCGTTTGCGTGTGTGTCCCGCATGAAGGTAGTTTTTATTCCAAATGATCTTTTAGTGGATAAATTTTTGATTCTTGCATATTATTTCTGATCATATTTAAAAGATTGTGAAAAATCGGATTCAGTTTTAAAAATGTGGCATCACAATTTTAAGAGAGTTTTAATATCTCCCCAAAGTACGCAATAAAAATTATTGTAACTAATTGTTATACTTTGTTAATGCACCACCACAAAGAAAGATTATGAAATTCTAAAAGCTGGCACTCTTGCAATAGAAAAGGTTGGAGAAAAACTCTGGAACATAAAAGTGATAAATCAATCTTTTTACAAGTTTTTCTTTATCCAGTTGCATATCAACTGGCATAATATTTCCCTATGGAGCGCTGAGAAAATTACATAAATCATTATTTTTAAAAAATTAATATAGTTCTATGTAGCGCCAATATTTCTTGATATTCTATGATGTTCTTTCAGAATATTTATTAGGTATCATATATAAAAAAATTCATTAAATCAAGCGTATGATCTTTAAATGTTGACCAATATGTAGTTTGGTCTTGATCATGAAAGCATGTAACTTTGCATAGTCAACTTCTAGTATTGCAAAACAAAGATTATTAATTCTCTCGGAAGTCACTTATAGTGAAACAATTTTCAAAAGACGAAAGAAATTAACTATAATATTTTTATTGATCAAAGTTTTTAAACTTTTAAATTATCGCATTTGCATACATGAGAACGTATAAATCAACAGACAGTCAACCCATAAACGGATTTGATTCGAATTTTCATAAAAACGCGCATATCAGACGCACAATTGTGTGCTAAATTTCATTTATTCAAGCACTTACGTTTTTGAGTCATTGCATTTATATGCTTGTAAAAGGATAGACTGACAGACGGTCCACCCTTCAAGAGGTTAGATTTAAAATTTAAGAAAAATCTAAGTTTTAAATATTAAAACTATATACCAAATTTAATTTATCTATGTTCAAGTGCAAGAACAAACAAGACATGTAACAGTGCAAGAACATACAAGAAACATGTAAGCCAACAGTAAACCGCAATATATTTTTGGTTCCAAATTTTGCATAGATCCACGCTTAAGATGGAGAATCTGTATACTAAATTTTATTTATCTCTCTTTGTTTGGTAGCTATCGTGCTGACTTCTATTCGGATAGATGGACAGCCTGACTTTTTTTCAAAGTATTTCGTTCAAAATTTGATAGATTTCTACAAATTCGGTGTAAAGGTCATGCAACAAATTTTATCCGTTTTAGCTGAACATATTTATGAATTATCTTATTTACAGTCAAACAGAAATAATTATAAGAATGTATTTTTCAGAAGTCTCAAACAGGCGTCTTTATATAGGTCTCAACCATGCAGATTTATCTAAATATTGAGTTTTATTTTACTTAGTTATTACAATTATTTCTCTTTGTACACTTAGTATATGAAAAAGTAGATATTAGTCGTGTTACTTACTGAATTACATAATCAATATACAGAGAGAGCGATTAAATCTTTTTCTTACAAATGCAATCTCACAAAAAAATTGTTGCAAATGTTGACTTGATAATTATAGCCCATTGTTTTTCTTCTAAAACTTCATATGCATTGCATTAAATAATTCTCAACATGAGGATCAACCTTGTTGTTCCTAATTACTGAGTTTCGAATTCGAAATTCATCTTCGAAATTAGAAATGTAATGAATTTAACTGTTAACTGGGGAATAAACTCTTGCGCAACTCGTTTCACAATGAAGACTTTTTTCTTCATAAGTATAAGTAATATCATCACATACGGCAAATTTCCATGACGAAAAATGTCGCCACGCCGATTGCAGTAGTAGTTCAAATATGACGAAATATTTCGTCATACTCATTTAACAGGTTAAAAGTCGCCCAATGTAAACTCTTCATTTCTCATCTTTTTATATGTCCTCTGTTCACACAAAAAGCGAAATATATTTAAAAAAATGCTTTCATGGTGTCACCCTTGATTGGCGCCCCGGTTACTTATACACCCCTTGAACACATATTCAAAACGCCACTGAATGGAATGCAATATTTGCTGTTCTAATTATAGATCTCGGTCTGCTTCGTCTAAATAAAAATAGCAAATATTTCCAAAAAAAAAAAAAAAAAGAGAACTTTTATCGTGGATTATACAAGCTGAAATCCAAATACGAAAAAATCATGAATTATAAAAATTAGCTTAATTTCATTTATACGAATAAGTATCGTAAAAGAATAATATTTTTACTAAAGAAAAGTTAAAAATAAGTTCTCTAGGGAATGCTGATGACAATAACGCAATAATGATGAAAACTCGTAAGAAACAAGAAAGATGATGGCGACATCCAATTAGCGGGTTTTGTAGAAATATGCTAATTTCTTAAAGATTAAAATCTTTTTATTAAATTATTTTCTGATTTTTATAACTCTTAACATTCATCATAATATCTCTCTGGCTCTCTCCCTCTTTCGCCATTTGCAAAAAAAAAAAAAAAAAAAATGTTAAAGATTTATTATTTTCAAAAGTGAATCGAAAAAGATTTATTTCTCTTCGTTAATTCTGATGAAATTATTAGATTGCTTGCTTGCATTTATATTTTCCTAATTTTTTCGACGTATCTTGAAGCGACTCCTTAGTTTATATTAGAATCTGAGATTTCTAATTTTTTTTTTAACATTGGAATTTATTTTTTACGTTTTCTACAAAATTACTTTTGGCATTGGATATTTTATTTTTTATCTATATATTAGGAAATATCATTTTTTAAGTAACTTGGTTTGCTCACGGATAATTCTTTTTTTATTTCATTAAAATTAACTTTTTTTCTTTAAATATTTATTTTGATTTTAATTGCAAATATGCGAAATTTAAATTTTAAATGATTGCATTTATATTTTTGATACTTTCATTTTGTTTAAAATGCAAAACATTTTTTTTTCTTGACAATTTTAAGATCTTTTTTATAATTTAGAAAAAAAACCGAGATAGCTATATTTTTTAACAGAACCATGTATTATGCAGCCTTAACTAAAATAACTTTGTTTACTTTTATTTCTCCTTTTCTCTGACAAAAAAAGAACATTTTTTTCAAGAACTGGTTTTGCAGTTTTTCAACAAGGAGGAACAAATATGAAATCGAGGAATACTCATATCTTTTCATCTCTTTTTTTCAATATTTCTTCCGGAACAGAGAGCTGCCGCATTTTCGTAAGGCATTCCGGGATGTGGACGACTGATCCGAAAAGAAAAATTCCGTCTTATGAAGATTTATGACCAAAGAATCCCGAGTCCAATATAAATCCATAGATTTTGAGGCGAAGACAGTGGGTGGAATAATTCTTCCATTATCTGCTTTCATCTCTAATGAAATGCGGGTTAGTCGCAAATCAAATAAATAAAACTTCTTGTCGGGAAGCTAAGGTAGGTTCCGTTTGTCAAATTATATGAAGATTCCCATCTCTCCTCTCCCTTCATCTGTCATTCACAAGAATTTAATTTTATGAGCGTTGGAGCTATAAAAATAAATGGGTAAAAATCTTTATTTTTTAACTTTGACCTCAAATCTTATGGTGCATCTAACAACCTTCAACAGAAAAGTTATTCATGATATTGAGACAATGAATGGCCTAACTTTGATTTTCTATTTTTAATAGTAAGGGAGTTAAAGGGAAATAAATATTTCATTCCCATGCCCTTTGAAGTGAATGATGATTTATCTACGAATTAACCGAGGTTTTTAACCTTCTCATAACATAGTCTTCATCCCTTTCACTCAAAGTAATTTAGTTATCTTGTTAAGTTAAAATGGGTAAAGAGTTAATACATATTATTGCGAATTTATAATATTGCTATCCAGCATGATATAATATATTATTCCGAGAGAAAATACCTCTTATTTACCTTCGATTTAATTATAAGATCGAATAAAGAAAGTAAACAAATGACAAATAATCTTTTATCTTTCCAATTACGGAAATATATCCTTTTCAGTTGTCATCAGTTAAGCTAGAATTATTATTTAAATTGAGATGACGATAAGAAGCAAAAATTTTAATTTAAAATATTGTATTAAAAATAATTTTCAAAAATTTTAATGATGTGTCAGTTTAGACTTAAGAAGAAGCAGAATACTAAATTACCATAATGCTTTTACACTGAAGTACTTACAAGTTGAACTTACTAACAATTATCAGGTATTTTAACTTTTCTCCCCGAAGTATCCGTATGTTAAATTTACATTTATTCATATTTCCTTGCATATAACAAATACTAAATAACGATAACTTTTTCAGAATAATTTAAATCATATGTAAGCATCCGTTATCTGGAGTAAGATAAAGTTCTTAAAGAATTCTGTATAAGTTTTTATTTACTGTTTGGTAGTATTGATAACTTGAAGATCAAAATCTCAAATATCTAAAAAGTTTTCTTGGTGCGTTTTTTTTAAATTTCTGAAATTCCTTTAAATTAGTCATTAATCAAAATTCCTCGTGTTATAGTAATGCCGAATTCCGAAACACAACGCTACAATTCAGTGTTTCCTTTCGAATAAAACTACTTAAAATTAAATTTAAAAATAAAAGTAGAAATCAAATCTTTGGAATTGAAGAACGATTTTTCCAGTAGCAATATTCTTTGTCTTCGGATTATTAGCAAAATGTTTCAATTTTCTTTTTAAAGAAAAATAGTTTCGGTTGTTCTTTACAAGCAATTCAAATTATTACACTTCAATTTTCAAACATCACTCAGTAAATATTCTGGTAGTAGGAATCGTACGGATAATTTAAAATATATATCTTTTTTTAAGGAATTTCTTAACAGATAGAAAAAAGCAACAAATAGATTTAATGCGAAGAGAATAAAAAAAAATCAATATCTATTTCAAAACAGAAATAAAATCGTTTTAAAATAGAAATTGATCTCATAGCATTTTTTTAAAATTATTTTATTCTTTCTATAAAAAAATAATCAAATTATTATTTCCTTATGGAAAAACGGCAAAATGAAAATAATAAAACAGCTTATTTTTATAGAACCCCTAGTTTATATACTCGGCGTCGCTAAGGTTTAAATTTATTTTTCATTTAATATTTTTAATCTAAAAATAATTTTATACAAAATATTTTAATACATGAAATTTATTTAATATTATTTGAAGCGTTTTAATTTAGCAAAAGAATAACTATTGAACCAAGAGATTTTGAAAAACAACCAACAGCTTAATGTTTTCAACAGGAATAAGCCAAATCAAGAGTTGTGCTCAATATATGCTTTAAACTTTTCTTTCGATTCTCTTCCAGAATTCTGACAATCTGTTCTTGCTACAATAATTTATTTGTATTTACTGCTCTTCAACAATAGAAATATTATTACAAGTATTGCACAAACTATGTTTTAAGACCAATAAAAACATATCCAAAAAATATTTAGAAATTAATAAAGAATTAACAAAAATGAAAGTGGAATAGTTCAAAGACTTTTCACTGTCCAGAAACAAAATATCTACATAAAAAAATAGTCAACGTCTATAAATTATTTATTAAATTTTGAAAAATTCATAGAAATTTAAAGAAATACTTCATGAAATGAAATGTTATTAAAAATGCGAAATTTTGAATATAGTATAATGATGTTTCTTTTGGAATAATTTAATCTCAAGGCACTGCGTAAAATGGTAAAAATTTTATTATTATCAAGTAAGAACATGATGTTGTTTTGGTTAGGAGGTTTTGAAGCTCGGAATCGCATAAGCAATGAATACAGCATAATTGGCAATTTTCATCGTCATCTTTTAATCGTATATATTTTTTACCTCTTTTACCAGTATTGCATTATTATTATGTATACTTCTTTGAAAGCAGATGCGTTTTTAAAAGGTTGAGGTAGAACAATGAAATCATGCCTGTTATTTTCATGGAACGTAATTTTTAATAAATTAAACAATTTAATTTTTATAATATGTTAAAAAACGTCACTCGCGTTTAATAACAGTTTTGATAAAAGTATATTCTTTTTCCTCCAATGGGGGAATATCACTTCATTCATTCTTAAGTGGGAAAGATTGAAGGATTTGACTCCTGTTCTAAGATAAATCCATTATGAAACTGTTTTATGATCTCAGAAATTAGAAAATAGCAGTCTATGTTTACAAAAATATTGTTTTAATAAAAAATCTATATAAATTAATATGTTTAGAAATTTATTTGTAAATAGTTTATCATTTGGAAATCGCATTGCGACGGAAACTCTCGTTATGGGGGCATTCCTTTTTATGAGAACATGATGTTGTTTTGGTTAGGGTGTTTTGAAGCTCGAAATCGTGTGGGAAATGAATAGGAAAATGAGCTCTCGTAAACCGGTTTAAACTGGTTAAATGACTTAAATTAATTTAAAAAATAATAACTTAAAAATATTAATGTTCTCACATAACTTGAAACTTGCGATAGTAGATTTCCTTTTCATTGTTCTTTTTCCTTATTAATTTAATATTTAACTAACTTTAGAAAGTTGAAAATATTCTTTATCATACCTTAAATAATAAGTGCACTTCAACCACACTTAAATAATAAGTATGTTTGAATTCAACTGTGAAATGTATAGCCAAAGCAGCTTCTAATTTTATTAAGATTGTAAGAAACTGATGCCACTATATGAAAGTGATTGGAAAAGTGTATTTCAAACTAGATTACGTGGTGAGAAGTAAAGCTTCAACGCTGAGTAAACTTGAAAAATAACAAAATCCCCAAACTATACTGATGGATGTAAAAAAAAAAAATTGAATAACCTAACAGGATTAAAACAAACAGAAGAGAAGAAAAATAAAGCATAGTGTGTCTCGAAACAGCATGGAACGAAATTTCCTATATCAAAACCATTGAATCTGTTCCAAGAAATGTTGCGGTTCTTACAACTTTTATTTAATTTATTTCAAGTTTGTGAAAAAGAGTTTTGTTTTAAATTTTACACTGACATTTTTGTTTAGTAACAGTTTGAAATACTGTTGCGTAAAATCTATTTTGACATTTTTTTTAACTATTAGTTAATCGATAAATATAATTAAATTTTAATTATTTTTCTAGTGAAAAAATCATAATTTAATTAATCATTAAAAAATCAAAAGCTGAAAATTAGAAATATAATTTTCAATGCCCTAATAAAAAGTGTTTCTAAAAACTAATTTTATTGAATAAATTTCTTTTATAAACAAATGTAATAGTTTCCTCATACTTTTAGCTTGCATAAATTTTAAATATATCATGAAGAAAAGTATGAGTATAAAAAAAGATGTAACGGAATCGTACAATATGAAAAAAATTACTATTATTTTATTATTTTTCAAAATACACGGCATATTATTTCGCATAGTTGCAACCTCATTTAAATGTTAAGTAATTCTTCGAACTAAAGATTTTCTGTATGGCTTCACAATAATGCTCAGTATGACAGAGTTTCCTCTATGTAATAGACAAATATTTCATTCTTGATAAAAAGCATTCCATTCGAGCTTATTTTCTTAGTATGTGACCTTGAACTATAATAATATCCCTGAACTATAATAATATTTTATGTTTAACTAGTCTGACTTTTATATAGGATCTTTACACTCAATACGTAACGGTTTTACATAGCACAATCAACGGAAAGAATTCTGAGTTATCTGTCCAGCCAGATGGCTGTTTAATGTCAAATATATAATATTGCTAGTTTTTTTTCCCCCTTCATAACGTGTTTCCTTTATTCAAAATCTTACAAAATGGAAGGACTTCAGCTTATTATACTTCAGCTTATTATAAATATACTATCCCTAATAAGTATTTTAATGCTATTAATTATTTTATTATAAGTATTTTAATTCTTAAAAGTGTTCTATTATTTCGTCTATTATAAGTATTGTAATTCTGAATCTTCAATTAATTCTTCTATTATAAATATTCTAAGTCTTTAATTGATTCTTTTATTATAATTCTATAAATTATATTATTATAAGTATTTTAATACGAAAACATATTCTAATAATTCTTCTATTATAATTATTGCAATCATAAGTATTCTATTATTTTATTATAAAAATTTTAATTCTAAAAATTATTCTATTAATTCTTATATTGTAAGCATTTTAATCCTAAAAATTATTCTATTAATTCGTATATTGTAAGAATTATAATTCTATTAATTATATTATAAATATTTTGATTCTAAAACGTATTTCATCAATTCTTCTATTACAAGTATTCTTATTATAATAAGTATTGTAATAATTCTTTCATTATAAGTATTTTAATTCTATTAATTATTTTATTATAAGTATTTTAATTCTAATAAGTATTTTATTATAAGTATTTTAATTCTAATAAGTATTTACTAATTATTCTATTATACGTATTATAATTCTGTTAATTATTCTATTATAAATATTTTAATTCTATTAAGCATTGGGAAGAAATATGCACCTAACACTTCTTCTTTCATATAAAAAAAATCCAAAAAACTTGTATCAGAAACAGCATTTTCCTACAACGCAAGTAATTTAGCTCTCTAACAATCTCTGCTCTCCTTCGAAACTTCCAGCAATTTCTTAGTTCTTGGCAGAAGCGTTATTTGTTGTAAAGCTTCTGTTCTATTCTCGAGCCGGAATATGGGATATAAGGATCGCTCTTCTCATTAGTAACGTAAGCTCCTTTGAATTGCATGCTGTTTTCGGCTGGAATAGTTGAAGGGGTCGGCACTTTAATACTTCCAAAATCGATGCAACAAAGTGCAGTTTTCTCAGATTAAGGGGGAAAAACAAAGTTTTTCGTAAAATCAAAAACTTAGAATAAAAAACACATGATTAAAATTAAATTATAGGATTTATATTTTATTCTGTTGTATGGATAGGAATTTTACTTTTAAAATGTAATAATGTTTCGATTTAATCTGTAATATCCTGTAATCTGTAGCTTTTAATATCCTTATTGTGTGTTTAATTGTCGGAAAATATGGTACATTAAATTAAAACATGAAATGAAAATTTCATTATTTTTTTATTTTATTTTACTAGATTCACTTTTAATCGGAAAAGACCATTTATAGTTCTTATTATGTATTCTGATATATAGCATTATAGATATTCTATTTTTTAATGCTTGAATTAATATCCTATTCAGTATGATTTTTATTGACAATTATATAACAAATATTTTATAACTTTTATCTATTTAGTTATTTAAAAAAAATAATCGACTTAAAAGCTGGTTTTGCATTGATAACTTTTTCAATGTTTGCCTTTTTTCAATTTTAATTCATAGTTCTGCTACGAATATTAAGCATTTGTTCAGTTTAGTTATATTAATATCTCGTTTTAAAGCAATGCTAAACTTTTGTGGATGGATTTTGTAAATTTGAACAGTCGTCAGATGACGAGAAAGAATCCTGAGCTGGCTAACACGGCATTTGTTCGATAGATTCAGATTTCGTTTCTGGAACATTCCAACTTCCAAATGGAGACCCTACTATCAGGTCAACATAAATGAACATGCTACAGGTTTTCGATATTAGATTTCAGCAAAATACGTTTTTTAAGATCAAAATGAATTTTTCTTCTTTGAAATTTATGCTATCTATTATTAGTGAAATCGTCATGTAATATAAAGAAATTAGTTATAATTTTATAAAAGCGTTGCTGAAACTCTTTAAATTTGATTTTAAGCATTTTTTTAGAGGATAATATATGATATTTAAGTAAAATGAATTCATTCTAAAATCATTCTGAAAGAAATATAAGCAGAAATGGTTCGAAGGGTATCAATTCATTAAAATATTGCTCTTTAGTTTAAGTAAGTTTAATATTTATTAGAAATATAGTGATAAATTAAAATAATATATTTAAAAACATTAATGTAACTCAAAAAGATTATTTAAGAAATTTACAAAGTCCCAAAAATTTAAATTTCTTTATAATCAATATCTGATTTACATTAATAATTTAATACATGATCGCAAAATTCCACATAACCTATAAAGAATGCTGTATGTTGCATTATTATAATAGTATTTCAAATTATAATATTTTAAAAAGTTATTACATCAAAACTGAAAACAAAGGCAAAAAAAAATTATTTGAGTTAAGAACATACCTTAAAATGAAGGAAATTTTTTCTAACTTCAATTTCTTCCTTTATTTTGACATGATTAAAATTTGCTTTTTCTGGATTAAAAGAAAGGAAAACATTTTCGAGAATTAGCCGAAAGTGAGACTTCTAATAATAAAATTGAAAACCATAAAGTTAAATATTATAAAGAGCTTTTATTAATTTTTTAACCAAATATTTCCTTCCTATAGTAGGTCGATTTCAAAATTTTTATTATTATCTAGAATTATGTTGTCATCTAGAATTAATCGTTTGTTGTCAATCAATCTTGTCTTTTTATTGACATCTAGAATCAATTCTGTTTTCATTAATTTATAATACAAATTTAATATAATGAACAATTCCTTCTCGTTATTGAACTTTATATGATTTAGTTTACGTTATTTCTTTGATTACAGTGCTACTTTTTTTTCTTTCTTTACAGATTGACCAATCCAAGGGAGCCAGACCCAAAATCCGGAATCCAAAAGAAGCCAAACGCCAGCGATTTGTTATGAAACAAGCAAAAACAATCTCCAAACCTCAGCCATTAGAAAGTGTATCTGAAAGCGAAGAAGGTCAGGCATTGCTCCCCAAGGCAACAGACTTCAGCATTCCCGGGCCATCGACTTCCACCGAAAGGAATCACCCCGAATTCTTTGGAGTCCGGTCCTACGTCCACACGTTCTACGAAGCTATGGCGATGGACAACCCCCAAGATTTTGAGAACGAGTTCGGATA
Source organism: Argiope aurantia (assembly GCA_026543865.1). Lineage (NCBI taxonomy): Eukaryota > Metazoa > Arthropoda > Arachnida > Araneae > Araneidae > Argiope > Argiope aurantia. The sequence continues at coordinate 4,175 of JAPMOR010041321.1, read as the reverse complement.
CCCTGTGCCATCAAGAAAACGACGGAGGCAGCTTATGTGCTGGAGATGGATATTGGGCTCTGGTGTCGTGACCCTAATGTTGGGTGCCCTCCTTATTGCAATTGGATTTATTGTGCCAAAAAGGAATGTAGTCGTCGACATCCAGGAAGACATTGAGATCATCGACAAAGAGCACATGGCATTCAACTATGCTCTTGACATCATCAAAATTATGGGGATCACCTTGTTCTGCACAGGTGGTTTGATGGTCGCTGGCTTGTTTTTGGCTCTTACTTTCATATGCAAAAGTAGAATCGACGATCCATTAAACGCAGAGGAAATACCACTGGCAGGAGGCGATGCTTGTCCAGATACTGGTCCGAATGCAGCCATGGATGTCAAAGTACCTGCTACAGAAGAGTTGACCGCTGTACAACCCAAAAGAGCAGATCCAGAAGAAGTTGTGATGACCAATGCTGGACTCTGCAAGATTCCTTAATTTATCATACTGATTTCGTGGCCGCACAGTAATTGTGGGTAGTCTTGTGTATATGATATGTTGTATTTCATGTTTCCCTCTATCACATGTAGTTGATGATCTAGTAGTCTGTTTTATCCTCTATGTAATATCATTTAACGTTGCCACTCCAAATTATCAAATATAATATCATTCTTTAAGTGATGCTACCGCGTGATGTCTTCAGGTGCTTTTTCTTGTAAACACTTATAAAATGTGTTCCTTTAGTTTTAGTAAACAGGAATATTTTGTATATGTATTGTATACATATTAGAATGAAACATATATCTATATTTCAGATTATAAAATTTAATACAATACATACGAACATTTTGTGAAACATTTGATGATATATATATTTAAGAGTTTCCTTATATGGATGGTAATTTACATCAAATCTATATTGGAAAAATATTGATTATCATGTTGAAACTGTATATATTTGGATGACATCTTTTCCCCTTTATTCAGTGTCTTGAATCTCAGAGAAAAGTAAACAAATGTTTGCCTTTGAAGTAATATATTTATGGTTGATGTTTCCAATATTAATAATAAAATGTTTTTCCTTGTGTGAAAAAACCGTTTCTTTATTGAAATAGCATAATAATATTTATCTCCACCGCTTAGTATTCATTCACTGACACTATTTATAAAAAGAATGAACTCCAAACATTCAAACCAAATATTTTGAGACTTTAAGTTAAACATTATATAAGTAGTTTTTAATAACAAACTGAAATTGTTAAACTTTTAATTGCAGATCATTTTCTAAAACGTTTGTTTCAATGTATTGAATATAAAGGAATGTGCAAATGACATTTTAAAATATTATTTTTACAAAGTATTAAAAAAACAAGAAATAAGGAAAGCTAAAACTTTTCCTAATACATCTAAATAATATTTGACAATAGAATCATACACTATTTAAAATTATAAAGCACAATATTTTTTTAATTATAAAATATAAATGGTATTTAATTAGAAATGCTACTAGAATTTTATTCCAAAATTAATTTAAACAATAATTATAATCTGAACGATTTCAAATGCGTGGCCGCCTATATAATTAAATGGAAATGCAAAATTAAATAATTTCCAAAATACAAAAATCTCGAGGACTTGGGGGGTCTCCTAGACTTTCCCAACTTTCCTATTTGATATTCGGCCTCTATTATAATAAATATAGGGTAAAGGCATGGATAATTATCCTACCTTTTTATTATGCTTACGATGAACTATCTAGATACATTTTTCTTAACTAATTTTTGATAACGATATTGTATTCCATCTAACATCTTTCTACACTATTTTTCCCAGCACATTTAAGTAGCTACACATGTGAGGAACAAAGTTACATTTTCAGTATCTTTATTAGTAATGAAAGATTATGGGGTTTAGGAATTTCTTTACAGTTATTAATCAAAATGACAGAAAAGGGATAAAGTTTTACTCAAGAACATAGAGCATAGTAATACTTGTTTTAATAATTAGTCAATTAAATAGTTTACTGGAAGTTTTATCTTAAATTAAAATACTACAGAATAGAGTTTTGAGCTGTAGAGCAATTTTTTAGATTTTGACCTCTATTATTTTTTTTTAATCTTTGATTTCAAACCTACAGACAATTAAAAATGCAATCTGGACCTCAACCATTCTTGAGACAACTGATGCTGCATCAATGTCCACGGGTTCGAACGATATTAAATGAATATGGTACATATTTTTGGAACATGCAGGTTTTCTTTAATAAAGCAGAATACAAAAATCTTACATGCAGAGGAATTGATGATTACTTTTAACTTTCTATAACTTCTTTCTTTTTATTAATCAGCTGTTCAAAAAAAATATTTTCTTTCATTTTTGTTCGTTTGTTTGGTTCTAAATGAAATAATTAAATAAATATAGAAAGCTCTTGCACTGCTTAAGAACCACTAACCAGAAAAAACCATATAAGTTTCAGTGAAAAATAAAAAAATAAGAAATTGGAAAAGAATAAATCAAATAGTGAATTTAATTTTAAAATGTAATAGCCAAGATTTATTTTATTTCATTTGATAAATCATTACATAGTATTTCAGAGGTAATTCCCAAACCATTTTACTTGAACTCAAGAAATTGCATCATTTATTTATTGCCGTGGTTTAACTTTTTTCCCCTTATCTCTAATCTGAAGAGGAATTTCTATTATTTAATTGGTAACGTTTCATTTCCTGATGCAGCTCGCAGACATATCAAAAATAAATCGTTTAGAACTCTGCATTATTCGTACATATTCTACAAATGTTGCGTTTTTCCCCATATTTCATCTATAAATAAATGGCAATTATTAACACTTAAACACATGCCATTTTCCTGTTACCTGAAAATTTATTTATTTCTATAGATCCATGTTGTGTAACAATCAGAAATACTCAAACATGTTTTAAGAAACAATTTTTATTAATATCTTTGCCTCAAATAATTATAAATACTTGGAAAATTTATCATATTGCAACATTTATTCATTTTTTCATCATCTCAAAAATATTAAGAACATTTATTTCATGAAAAGGTTGGGGACAACAGTTTTAATCATGCCATCCATTTATAAAGTAATCCTGTTTTAATAGCTTGAAAAAGAGTAATTTCTACAAATTATTGGAACGAAGAATCTTATCAGAAATTCTACACTAAATTTGTTGATTGTCCGACAGAAAAGTCTGAAGATTCTATATTATTTAAAGAATAGAATTTAAATATATACTCAAACATTATGTAGCTGACTTATCTAAGATGTCAAAATGTCTCAAAGGAGGGCTACTGTTGTGGGAATAAGAGAGCAAAGACGTATCTGTCTGTCTTCTGAGAATTGTAAATTCCTCGTTCGTTGTTCCTGGAATTTTAATCCAGCTAATAAGAAGAATTAGCTTACGTAAATACACTCGTACTACATAATCATATATGGATCAATATATTCTTACTTTTTTTCATATTTCTCAAGAAAATTACCCAATTGAAGCTGATATTTAATTAAAATGCTTTATTTAGAAAATATTCAACTGAGAATTATATAATGGAAATAGTTATTTATTCTGCTTCTATTAGGCTGGGTTTTAAATTATAAACTGGATTTTTCTTAGAATTCTAAGATTTATTGAATATACATTTGAATCTGAATATACGATATGTGTTTTAATTGCATGGATATATAAGAAACCACATTGCATTTTTGAAGATATAGAAACAGTAAGGACAGGATTAATTGAAACAGTTTGGTTTTTATGCTTTTCGCATGTTTCATCAGGATCTTAATCACTACTATATTATTTGTAAGAAACAAATTATAAGAGATAAATAAATTTTTGATTAAATTATTTAAATATAGATTCCTGAGTTGCAGAAAGTATTTAAACAAGATAATTATTTTTAAAGCAAAAACATTTTTTATTATGAATTGAAATCATATTTCAGCTTAAAGGTATAGATAAAATATTATACTCGATTGACAATGGTGTATAAACGATTATATTCTTAAGTATTCAATCATATTAATAATATAGATAATATTCAATGAATTTTTTTCTATATCAACGTTATAAATGTCTGTGTAAGAAACATTTCTCTTTAACTAATATGATTTAATAAAATGTAGTAGGGGGAAAAATGTAATTTAGCCCAAAATATCTTTTATGATTTTTTT
>JAPMOR010041312.1:18023-40473 GCA_026543865.1 Argiope aurantia | reverse complement strand
TGATTCGAAACGCCATGTATGAAGATTGATATGATTTCATAAATTTATATTAAAGTGTATCTTTTTAGTGTTTAAAATTAGTTTAATTGAAATATAATGATTTACAATATATTTTTCTTATAATTCTTTTTTAATCTAATAATTATATTTTTACTTAGCTTTTAAAATGATTAGTTTATAATTTTTAAAACTAATTAATGTATTTTCAAAAACTGACAGCACTTTTTTATTTTATCGTTACATAATTTTAAAAAAATGAAATGATTTATAAATCAACAAATGTAATCATGCTAACATTTTTCAAATTCATTTGAATTATTTTTACCGAATTATTCATCCAATTAGCTTACTCACACTCAATTAGTTTTTAATTAAACTGTCGACTAAAAATTTAATTAATTTGCCAGAATAATTTAATGCAATCGAGTTTTATCAGTTTTGTAAAGTCTTTTTTTTCTCCTATTAAATTTAAATGACTTCAAAGATAGGAAATATCTTTTTCAGATGGGAAAATTTTGATTTTATAAACATACCTCTTATAAAAAAATACATTTTTTTTAGTTCTTTTATTACATTTTCTTTTGCCAGTAACTTTATTTAATGTACTGTAATAGTTATAAAAAATCTAAACTACTACTAATATATTATTTATTTATTTATTTATATATACATTATTTATTTATTTTATCAGATGATAAGCTATATGGCAATTTTCAAAGTTATAAATGTTTAGTCTTTTTTTTTTTGTTTTTGTTTTTTTTTGACGCTCATTTGTTAATAAAATGTAAACAGCTTCTCTTTCGTATGTGTTAATATGTTTATTGTCTTAACATATATCATATCTATATATATTTATATTTTTATTAATATATATCATCTTTTCAAATTTGCATTTTTATTATAAAGAGTAATATGCATTTATTACGAAAAGAACTCATGATTATTAATCCAATAACACATCTTATATTTATGAGTCGAATTAGCTGCTCATAATTAAACCTTTCAAATATATTTTATGAAATGAGACTTTTCTTTTTGTATTAAACAAATCAATTTTTAAAATAATACAATCAATATGACAAATTTCCCGGTAAAATATTTTTATTATAATTCATTTAAAATTTTATTGAGTTGTCGTATATTTATAAAAAATATCGATGTACAAAAGTAAAAAAAAATTATAGTCTTATAATGTTTGTTTTCCATAATTAGTAAATTGTTAATTTCGATATTAGTAAAATAAATTGTCTTTGATTAGTTTTATCTCCACATGATTTCATTTTGGATGTATTTCATTATTGTTATTCTTTCAACTAGAATTCTTTTATATTAATCATAATATTTCTGTTAAGTAAATATTCAATTCTGAATTAAATACTGAACAGTAAAACTCGTTTTGTTATTATGTATTGATATTAACAATCCTTCGATACATTATTCAATTCAAAAAATGGTCCCATCATATCAAATAAGCATTGATTATTTCAATCCGATATTATACTCTTCTAATATTTAATCTTAAAAAAACAAACCCATGAAGACCGTAAAGTTATGTATAATGAACATATCTTAATTATCTTTGATCTAATAAAGTGGTGTATTTTTGACATTTGAAAAGATGAAATATTGATTTAAAAAATATTATTTCACAAGAGTTTAATGAAATATCTTTTTCCCTCGAAATTCTCTGCAAAATCAAAATCTAATTTTCTAAACTATTTTATTTATTTGAGTCATATTTTCAAGAATCCAAACCCCATACTTTATTAATGAACTTGACAATATATTGATGTCATTTTGGTAAAAGTCAACTTCATATATATATTAATATTATTAACGACTCTCATTTATTAAAAATACTTAAACTTTATTCATTAAGGATGTTTTTGTCACAATTTCAGTATCTAATAGCCATGAAAATGTTTGAGCATCGTTTATTTGTTATTCCTATTTTACATAGAACAATTAAAGCAGTTTGACAGAAATATATATGTGTTATTAAAAAATTTCCAATTTTCTCAAATTTTAATATGTGAAAGCTGTTTTGGAAAAATGTCATATTAAAACAATTAACTGTTTTGGCAAATGAAAATTAATAAAGAATTTAATTAATTTACTAAACATACCTAAAGAAACTATATTTGCCTTTTAAAGGAAATGTTACATCAGACTGATTATTAATGGCTGCATTCTTCAGTTTTCTAATTTGCAGATAGTCATTTTCTTGAATCATCCCCTAACGGAATTGTATAGAATAATTTGCACCCACAACATTTTCGCCATAATCAGAACTTTTATCTTCAAGAGTATTCTTTGAAATTTCAGGTCTGCATCGGAAATAGGAAGTCGTCTCAGAATGGAAGTCGTTAGAGAATTTCTCAGAACTAAGATGATGACGAAATGAATTCCCTCGAAATAAATTCTAGATAAAGAATTCATTTGTTGCAATTTTAGACCTCATTAAATCCTTTCCTAGCTTGAAACAACAAATACATAAACTTTCTTTGCTCGTTGATATAAGTGCTTTGAGTTGGAAAATTCGATCCAATGCAATTGATTGAACTAAGAGTTCCTCTTAAAACAGAAGCATGATGTTTTCTTTGCATCAATAAGTTAGTAAATCTTAGAATCATTCGTCAATTAGTTCATATAAGCAACTATTACATAAGTAATGAAGAATTACACGTAATGTAGGTAATCAGCCTTGAATTCGTACTATATAAAATACGATTTATTACATAATCTATTTTAAGAAGACTAATTTTTTTCTAAGATTGTTTGCATCTGAATTTGGTTTTAAAACCTGTTTTTTGCTAATTTTGTAAAGTTTAAGGAAAATCATAGATCTTATTGCATTTCAGAAAAAATATATATAGCTTACTTATTTATAAAGTTGGCCTTTTTATGCTCTAAATAAGTAAAACTAGATTATTTCCAGTTAACATTAAATGTTCAATTTTCATAAAACCTTTGAAAACACTTCTTTTTATATATAAATAAAAAAAGAATCAGTAAAAGACAAAAAGCATAATTTTTTTCTTCATTTTCCTTTTTGCGAAAAAGTGTTAATAATTCAATTAGGTGACAAAAGTTTTAGGATTTTATATTACATATACATATTATATATATATATACAGAGAGAGAGAGAGAGAGAGAGATAAAGATCCACTAAATTTAAAGGTTAAATGTTTCTTTGTAAATTTAAAGTTAAATGTTTCTCTGGGTCTAAATTCTATTCGCTTTGCGTCGTCTAATCTAAGTGGGTTGCATGCTGACGAAGCGTTGTCATAATTAGGTAAAATTTAGGAAACTAGTTAATTTTTATTAAAGCACATAAATATAACCAAAAGCTTGGTGCTTCTTCCGAACTACAAGACAAAGGGAATGATTGAATAATCTGGACACAGCTATAGCAATGGCTAGAATTATAAATAAGTCCGACCAAGGTACAACAGCCTTACCTTATAAAAAGCACGTCCAATTTTCGCCAGAATATAACCTACCTCTTATTATTAATTCAAGCATTATGTATATAGGGTGGCGAGAACCAACCACCACACCTATAGTTTCTTATCTTCATAAATTATTTCCTGCTGGAATATCTCATAAAAATAGATTGGATACCTTATTACGGAAACTAGAAACTATATTTTGAACCATTTTATTAATCACCTACGAAGAACATCTCAATTCAGAATACTGTGTAGATGAATAAGAGTTTCTTTTAGTATTTCATTCTCTTTATTCACCCAACACAAAATGTGTGAGTGTTTGACACAGAAAGAATAATTTAATGTGCATCAGACCCACAAACATATCAAGTGCCATGTCTATAATACTATACAAGTTTTAAATTGTTATCTATCACCTCAATATCTTATGCCAATATTTAATTTCTTTCTTAAACCTTTAAAAATCTTCTAATTGTAACCAAAATTATTTAAATTAAAATGCAAGAATCCTTTATATTTAAAAATAAATTTACTTAGCATTACTTTCTTATCATGTTCCTAACTGTTTATTTCACATTATTATATTTACTGATTAACAGTAAAAATAAGCTGGATTTTTCAAAGACAGTTATTCAGTTTTTGAATAACTATAATTTTATGGAATTAAAAAAGCGCAAACGAAACTATTTATGCCTGTTTATAGTTCCGGATCCATTCTTTCAGTTGATAATAAGCAATTACCATATTTATTGTAATTCATTTGATTCATTAGATTATTATCATGTTTTGGAGCTACAAAAGATCTATTTAAAAATGTCGTTAGAAATTATGGCTCAACTTTTGTAAGAATTTTAATGTTCTAGACTTAGATATAACATAAGCATGAGAAAGTTTAACTCATTTTAGCATATATTAACAAAACTAAAAATATTCTAATAAAGAGCGTAGTAGTTCATAAAAGGAAGTGTACGAGTGTATGCGTATTTGTCTATTATATGTGTGTACACTTGTATGCTTATTTGTCTTTTGCCTATATGTGTTTGCACGCCATTGTTTTGTTGCTATCGAATTCTACATAAATATATTCTAATAATTAAGAAAAAAGAGCTTGAGAAGTTTATTTTAAATAATTTAAAATTAATAAAATTTCCTACGTTTTTCGGCAAAACTTTCAAAACTATTACGGAACAAATCTGATTTTTAAATTACTTCAAAATAAAATTATTAAAAAAATAATAATAATTTTTGAAATATATGCCCATTTATAAGAAAAATAAGAAATTAAATACAAAATTGTCAAAAAAGTTGTATTATTGCTAGAAAGATTAATCAAACAATCAATATTTGTAAAGTCAATCAATATTTGTCATAAGATTATATATCATTGAAAAAATCTCCCTTTTGATTAACATTAAATTATGCAAGCTAGAACATTGAATTAGGGATAAAAGATTGGATTTAAATTAAATACAACAATTAAAATTTCAATTTCAATTAAAGGCAAACAATATTCCAGCGGAGCAACTAATCTCAAATAGTGGTTTTGAATTAAAGCAAGGAATTAGGATGAAGTCAACTGAAAAAGAAATGTAAAATATGCAAAAAGTAAAATAAATTAACGATATACATTTACTCTACACTAAAAATGCATGTCAAATATATAATCATTCTTATTAGTTCGTCAAAATATTAAGATTTTTTTTGCTTTAGAAGTGAGTTAGAAATTTTAATGTTTTAATTTAATTCTAGAAGACATTTTGCATCATCACAAGTGTCAAAACATTCTTAAATATAATGAAATTAATTTAACTTTTAAAACATCTGAAATTTCTAAAAGAAAAATATTTGGAAATGAATTATTCTATCAGAATTGAAGAGGGCAGTGGAAAAGCAACTTTGAAATAAGCAGAAAATGAAATTTTACTTTTATAATTTTGTCACCAAAATATATGATTATGAGCAACTAAAATAGTGTTATAAATTGTATAGATCAGTAAAATAAATATTTAAACACCCTACAGGAAAAGAATACATAAGACTTTCTCAAAATGATATCAATATATATAAATGTCTTTGAAATGCTCCAGGTATGTTAATTTTTGAAGAAATTAAATAGAAATGATAATACAGATTTCGGTTAGACATTAAAAGAAAGAAGGGTATGCATTTTATATTTTAAAATTCCTATGAAAATTCAGTAAGTGCACTTAAAAATATTTCTAAAAAATTAGCATTTTATTGGAATAAAAAAAACCAATGCAGTTTTGTTCTAAATAAGTTAATATTGGCTAATAAGGAAAAAACAACAGAAAAAGAATCAAACATTTAATCTTCTGAAATATTTCGAAATTTTCAAAAATTATATATCTTTTAGTTTTTCTAAAAAGTATTATATTTCGTTTTAAATTTTTTTAAAGAAATTTGACATATTTATATTTTAATACATATACATAAAAAAATCTCATAGCCTTAAGTGAATATTCGCAAATATGCCTTGTAGAGTCCTCTGTTTCCTTAATTTCAACTTTCAGATGTTTCCGAATATATTCATTCGACTATGTTTATTTTAACATAGAGCGAATACTTTCCAATTCAGTTAGCTTTTCACAACGAATTTTCATATTTTCCATGCATTCAGAGATTTGCCTAAACAGATACATTTTAAGCAGATTTGACAGGTTGAGTTAATATTTAAAATCAGGTTAAACCACACATCTTTCAAGCTGTTACCTCTTTTCTGTATGAACAAAGGCGACGAGTTCTTTGACTTTCAAAACTCTGTCACTTACTGCTAAGCTCTACGCTTCTTCTTTAAAGTCATCCCCCATCGTTTGACAGCAAAAATGGATTCTCAACACATCTGCTGAAAACTGAAATTTTTAACAGTTAAAAGAGTTTAGCGCACGTATTATATTTACGTTATCTTACTTCCTGCTTCGGAGCTTAGCATAAATAGGATTTTTTTTCGCTATTTCTAAAGTAATTTATTTTGCACAAGTTTATGGATCATGAATATTTATGCATTCCAAAATGCATCAATCATGTTTAAAGGTTTGGAGAGCTTCTACTTAAGGTATTTTTAATCTTGAAACTCTAACGCTGCCGCCTTTTGCTCCGTCTGGAACCTTTCTTGCTGTTCTCTAATTTGAAATATAATCAATTAATTTTAGAACATATTAGCTCTATAAAGAATTTTTATGCTCTTGTTTCAAAATATATTCCAGGAGCAATTTTTCAGCGTATACTTTGTACAAGAATTATTAAATCATAAAATATTAAGAGGCTAAATTAAAAATATATATACATTTATGCAGTTTCTATATTTAGGATATATTTTAAATTCTTGAATTTTACTTGACCAGTATAAAAAAGAAGAAAATTGATTAAAAGATGGATCAATTATTTCTGAATAAAGATATTAATGCACAGAGATGGAAACAAAAATGCTTAATATTTAATTTCATATCTAAATAGGAGACAAGTACTAAAAGAGGCTGAGAATTTCTTTCCTTCATATCATTCGATGTAAGATGGATTTACTGATGGAAACGATAATTTTCAACAATTTTCATTGCTTCATTTATTTCTTATATGTTTCATTTTTCTTTTAACATTAAACAAATATTCTTACTAGTAAACAATATTTCTCTATAAATGAGAATGTTGAAATGACTATGGGAACCTAATTTACTATTTTCAGTATAAAACTAGAAGTTAACGATATATACTGAAAAAGATGTTTAACTAAATACCTACCATAAGTTGGAAGTTAACCTTATTGTTATAATCTGCAGGATAGAGAAGTTAACCCTATTATTAGTGTTCTGAATGCCTCAAAATATTGCTCAGATATCATTGAGAAATTGCAAAGTATCTTGTGATAATAATGATAAATCTCAGAAAGAATTAGTACTACATTTTTTGGTACAAAACAAAGTTAATACAGAGAAGTAGGCCCAATTGGATTTACTTAAGTTATTTATTCTTGAAACCATCAGTAGTTTTATGCTTTGTTTGACTGAAATACACTCATAACATGGTTTCTAAATTCGTGGAAATAATGCTTGGTAATCTGCTTGAGCGATCGTACTTACAACTACCAGTTTACAATAGCTACTTGAATTACTGTTATTTCATTTACAATAAACCAAACAAATTAATTAAATACACAACTTTAGATCATTTTTATATATTATTATAAATAAATTCATATGAATCTTTGGAAAATGCCAAAAAAATTATAATATCCTGTAGTCCCGCACAAGTTTTATCCAGAAACAAATCCGAAACAATAAAGCAGGCGTACTGAATGCAATTTAAATCGTTTTCTGTACTTAAATTTAGAATAAAATATTTACCATTGTAATAATATTTTACGTTCCCTCCTCATCAATTCCCTTGCTTTATTGTTCAAATGAACAATTTAAATTTAAAAAAATTACATAGCTTACTCTTACACTGATATTAATATATTATAATGAAAAATTTTTTAAATGCATTATTCTTCCTACAATTATATTACTTCTAAATAGTCGTTTTAATTTTACTTAACAACATCTAAATCCGGTATAAAACCATATATCTTCCTTTTTTCTCCTTCAAGACATTATTGTTAAAATAATAACATATCGCCATGCAATCGCAATCTTGTCATATTATTTTATTGAAATGGTATAATAAACACATCATATTGCAATGATATTGACAATATTATGAATAGATAACTTTAAAAATAAATTAATATACTCTTTTTTTTACGAAATTATATGACCATTAACAAGTTTCAAATCAACGGTAAATGCATCTCTGCACAAATACGTTCACTATTAATAATGAGAATAATTTTACCCTTAAATGAATATGGTGAATTCGGTCCCTCTGTTTCTTCTTACACGACCAATAACTTGTGTCTAATATTCAAATATTCCATGATCCGAATGTCTCACATATATTGCACAATATTGTAGGGCATCGGGCAATAATCGCAATATTTTATAATAATGTTAAATTATTTAAATACTAAATACTATGTAGGGATTCGGACAAATTATCAATATAATATAGTCAAATACTAAATAATATGGTAAATATCCACACAATAATATGCGGCATACTGTGATACCTGAATGCAAATTCGTTCTTGTATTATACAGAAGTGCAGTTATCAGAATAATGGTGTTAATTTAATTTATAATAGCAAATTTAAACAAAAAATTCAATACAAGACATATACATTTACATATGTATTTTTCTTTACTTCATGATCGTTATCAAATTTCAAACAGAAGTAAATGTATCTTTGCCCGAATATTACTAACGAAGTTTAAAGCAAACATCTGACACGGGAAAATGAAGCAGAAATAAAATTAAGATCGCCAGAAGAGACTCAAAATAACACCTGGTCATTTATTTTTGAGACCCCCGATGGATGATAACGACGAGACCGATCTTATTTCCATAATATTTTATTTTGTCACCTTCGTTTCCGGATATAATTGGTGGGAGAGTCAGTGGAGATCCTCCTCCATGGCCCATTAGCGGCAAAAATCCATTAAAGATATCGGATCTCCAACGAGAAAAACAGATCATTACGGCTTTTATCTGACTGGGACAGGTTTCGTCTCCCTGGGATATTACAGACTCGTTTTTCGTTCTGTATTTAACTTTCACAGCTTGGGCTAGACCACTCGGAAGGACACGACGCCATCAGTGAAAAGTCACGTGTTAGATGTGAAACGTAATGATGAGCACGTTTGAAGAGAAATGGAAATATGGAATTATTTTTCGTTTTTACCTCCCACGTACGCTTTTTCACTACTTTTTATTCACGATGTTATCAATAATGAGCACAGGAAATGTGTCCCAAAATCGAATCGGATGCTTTTATTATAAGCCCTAAGGTAGAACGAAGTCAAAGGGGACAATTTTTTTATCGTTTTGGTGTATCATTGAAAAACATCTACCATTTGTCGGATTTAACTAATGAATTATCCAACTACTGTTCCAGTTAGGGTAATGGTTATTCTGATTTTAGCATATTATAGATAAGAAATGTTCATTGATGATTATATTTCAGGAAACTAAATTCATTTTTTATCTGAATTGAATTATTATCAATTGTGTTTGATTTTTGTTGAATATACTTTGAGTGAATTTTCAATTTATAAAATCAGAAAAAAAAACTAACATAAAAAATTGCTCATGTCATGATTTCTTGTATTTCATTTAAATAGGAAATCTGAAAATGGATTTTTTGTGTTTTATTTTAGATAAGCACAAATTATCTATTCTGTAGAGTTTGACACATGGTAAAATATTTTAAATTGATTCTTCTGGAGAATAGGGCTTGTCCAATATTATGATAAAAATTGAAACTTTAAATTGATTCTTCTAGATAATAGGGCTTGTTCAATTTTATGATAAAAATTAATATTTTTAATTCTACCGCTTACTTAAATTAAAAATGTATTGGCAGTATTCTATAAATGCAAATAAAAATAGTTGCATTACAGTACCCTTATTCTATATATTAACACCTAGTAGAATCCGAAAATAGTATGAATCGTAATAAATAAATATAAGAATAGTCGCATTACAATAAACTTTATTTGATATAATAATACCTAAAAATACTGAAATAATATAAAATGCAATACAAACAAAAACAGTTGCATTACAATAAACCTCTCACGGTTTTCTTTTTAATGAAATTACACATATAAATAATTTTGAAGCAACATAAGAGCTATTTCGAGGATACTCTAGTCAAGAGAAATGTTTTTAAAAGAAATCATTTAGATGTTTTTGACTTTCATTGTTCAACATTGACACTTGTCAAATATCCTGAAGGCTATTGCTGCATGGTGGTAATGTCAAGTGTTAATGGGAAATGGATTGAAGAGAAACCGAAGCATTGAATTCTCTTTTTCAACATTTACATTTGTAATTTCTATTCATGACATTATCATGAATCAGAAATTATCATGATTATCATGAATATAACTTGTCAGATAACTTAAGACGACATAATAAGCTTAATTTAATACTAAAATATGAAAACATATTAATACATCCATTTACTTACGAAACTTATATCTGATCAAAATTAGCATTTTTCTTTTGATATATATATACTTTAAATAACAATTTTCATGTTGTTTATAATACGCACTAATATTAAACGTTCATAATAATTAAATTTTATATTTTATGATAATTTTTATAATCCGTTTTCATTAAAAAAAAGTCCCCAGAAATCAAAAGATGCATCTCTTTACACTCCAAGTATAACAAGACAAAATTGTCTTTGTTTAATTTCGAATATATCTAATAATTATTATATTATAAATAAAAGTCATGATATTAGAATATTTTATGTAAAATATGTACAGTCATGTGTTAAATTTCAAGGTATTTGGTTTAATTTTCTACACGATGCAATTAAATATATTTTTCATATTAATTTTTTGAATACATTTAGTTAATTTTTAGCAGTGCTTACAATATTTGAATATGAGGCAATACATTATCAGTTGACATCATTCAAAACTAAATAAATTCACTGTCTGACTCATTGACGCTATAATTGGCGTCAGATAAAAGCTTTACAAAATTGGATTTGTAAATCATGTCTTTCCTTAAGAAAATCTGAATCTAAGATAATTGAATGTAGTTGGAATTTTTTGAATCATAAGACATCAAGAATTACTCTTCTGCTTTCCGTAAATAATTCCAAACTATAACAGAATTAATATCATTTATTTTTTAAACAAGATATAAATTATCAAGTTTGTAGGAACAAAATGGAGGGGAAACATAATTCTTTAAATTTTAAATCGAAATGTAAATAGATAAATTATAAAATAACAGATTGATAATGCTGGCAAATGAAAATCATTAGTGGGTTTTATATTTTTAATAAAAATTGTTGTCACTTTGGGAAAAGGATACGACTGAATGGATAGCAATTTTTTAAGATAATGAGCTCAGTTAAAGAGAAAAGTAAAGTTAAAGTCTTTCAACTTTATATTCCCTTTCCATATAATTTATAGATTTTATAAATGTTTTTAGATTTTATTTAATAATTTTTTTAGAATGGATATTTAATAAATATTTTAGAATGGATAGCGTTTCTAAATAATTTTATTCGTAACATTATCATTAAAATTCATAGAAAATTCAACACGAAGCCTTTTTATTTTTTTTTCTATTTTAAGATTGAATATTTAAATAAGTCCTATATAATTTTTTTCATTTTTATATATTAATAAAAATGTGGTACTTTTCTAAAAATCAAACTAAAGAATATATTTGTAAGAATGATGGTCATCTTCATTTTAGCATGCTGTAGAAAAACAACTGGATATTTAGAGAACGAAAGCCATTTGCACATTGTTTATTCTTAACATTTTATTATATTTTTTATATTTAACTATATAATTTCCAATAATCGAATCTTATGTTGAATATGGATACCGAATATCGATTTAATGTACGTTTCATTAGAACTGACATGTATAATAAAAAGATCGTTATGAAAATATTCCCGGGTTTTACCATAATCTATTTATTAAGGAATAGGGGAAAAATTCACTAAATGAAAGGCTAATTTAGATTTACGGGGCAAGCAAATATTGCATCACATTATAAGGATAATATATAAAAATTGCATTTGAAATCTCATGAGGGATAGTGTTGACAATGTTGAATATCTACAACGGAAAAAAAATGATAAACATGAAAAACTCAATCAGTTTTATGAGAATAAATAAATATTATTACTATTCGTATGATAATAAATTCTTAAATGCTGCCAATAGGCTCTATTAAAAAGGATTAAATAAGGTATATTATACGTGCTTCTTCTAGATTTAGTTATCTTAGTTGCAGAAGGCATCTCAGATAAGCTTGGAAATTTTGGGAAAGCGTATCATATGATGCAGCCTGAATATCACAGGTACAGCGTTGCTGGGCCTAAAACGTATTGTGCATTTATAGTTTTAATTTTTAAGGTGTAACTTGGAAAAAATGAGTAAATTAAATTTTGAATTAATCCTGTTTTGTGTTTTATCATATAAGGAATCGGTCATTTACAGAAGGCATTTAAAATAAGCCCTATTATTATATTTATTTTTCCCATTCTCTTAACTTGTACATTTATTTTGTCAGCCTGTAGAAAAAATAACCTCCATCATTCCCAAAGGGACATACATCTCACCCATGATATGTACGTTTCGTCATCGTCGGAGACAACTCAGCCTCAGATCGTTATTTAAGTTCACAAAGGGGTGAGAATAAACCACCATGCTGAGCTTCAGACCCCTCACACCAATTTGAAATAGACACCGATAATAAAAACAAATAAAATAAATATAATAATAAATAAAATAAATATTTATTCAATTACCTTTAAGATGATTGAATAACTTAAAATTAATTTATATATTAAGCAGCACACTGAAAGTTACAATATAAGTTGAAATATTAATTACTATTGGCTCATTCTAAAGGTTAAAATAAACAGTCTCCCTCCCTCCTTCTATTTTATGTATATCATACAACACTACTTTTAAAAAAATCAAAACTCAAGAAAACAATATGTATTAATTAAACTGGTAAAATAAAAAAGGCGAAATTTTTAAATCTTAAAATAGAATAAAATGTAAAATAATATTTAGAGACTACCTCTCGAAAATATCAAAATTTAGTATAATATTTAATTAATTGATTTGAAAAGAAATTACTATTAGATGGAAATTTCTATCTTGCCAAATTTATTTGTGCCAAACTTCATGTTCTTAGGTCAGAGATTTTGGTCTGTAGAAAGTCAATATGAACTTTTCTCATTAATATGAATAAATTTAGAATATTATGATCTTAATTCTATAAAATCAAATTTAATAAGTGCGTCAAAATATATAATGTTTGTCCAAAATTCAATATTCGTGATCAAATTTCGATAACAAATTCTAAATGTTGAGAACCACTCATTCAAGTTATTTTTTAAATACTAAAGGAACTTCAGAAATCAAAAGGATTCGATTGCATGTTCATGGAATTATTTTTTAAAAGTCTGCTCTTCAGTAAGAAAAGTAAAAAGGAATTGTTAATTAATTATTTTACATAAAATTTAAATTACTGTTTCTTGTTTGTTCTTTATTATTTTTTTATATAAAAGGAGTAATTTTCATTGTAAAATTATAAATAATAACAGTCACTAATTAAATATATTCTCCCAAAATATAAATTTAGAACCTTATGATTTTAATTCTATAAGATCAAATTTCATAAGTGTGCAAAAATATATAATGTTTGTCCAAAATTCAATATTCGTGATCAAATTTCGATTACAAATTCTAAATATTTAGAACCACTAATTCAACTTATTTTTTAAATATTACAGGAACTACAGAAATCAACAAGATTCGATTGCATGTTCGTGGAATTATTATTTAAAAATTTTCTCTTCAGGAAGAAAAGTAAATAGAATTGTTAATTAATTATTTTACATAAAATATAAATTACTGTTTCTTGATTTTTCTTTAATATGTTTTCATGAAAAAGGATAAATTTTCATTGTAAAATTATAAATAATAACAGTTACTAATTAAATATATTCGTCCAAAATTTAAAATAACTACAGATATCAATAAAAAATTACTTGTCTATTTTATGTAATTATAAACAAATAAAATGCTATTATAAATATCTTAGTGTTTTTTATAAAATAGAAATTCTGTTTTTGTTTTATTTCTGTAACATTTTTACATGAGGCGAATTCATTAGAATCAATCCTATTGATTATTCGTTGCGTTTTATTAGCAATTAAATCATCGATGAGTAACTCAAATTATCGTTTAAATAAAAACGAACAAAAATATTAAATCAATATCAACAGAAAACTATTTGATAAATAAAAATCCCAAAACTAAAATCCTCATACAACATTTTTTTTCATTATGATATTCTTGTGAGAGGGCAGCACTGTTTCTGGTTTAACCGCGTGAGCCTATCTGCTTTAGTAGGCAGTGAAAACTTTAATGGGAAATTCTGTCAATAAAACCAGGTGTACTCGATCGAAATTAATGAGGTAATTGATTTACTGAGAGCAGGAATCTGCCATGAGAAATATACATGTACGACAAACTAGTGGTACGTGATTTATGAAGGCAATACTCGTCTTATGTTCTAGGACGGAAAAAAAATCTTTAATTATGAGATGAGGTTATTCAAAAATGTGCATCAGTTCTTGTGGGTGAAGAAAAATGGCAATAATTAAAAATTCTCATAGTCATGTAATTAATTTGCGAAAAATAAAATTATTGTTTGAAAATTTCTAGAAGCTTCGTTATGAAAATATGAATCATTAAACAAATACACTTTCCGGCCTCCATTAATTCTCAAATGTTCAATTTATAAATTTTTTAGTTAATTTTAGAGAAAATTTGTGGATTAGTATCCTGTGTGGTTGAATTTCAGCAAATGAATTTGTTTTTGTCAGTTAGATTACTTTCTCACAATTTATAATATATTTGATATCAAAAATTTGCACATTATTGATATTAATTTGAAACTTTTTTTCGGAATATAAAGAGAAAAATTTGTTAAAATAATTATCATTAGATTTATAACAGTTTCGTAAAATTATAACTTGATTTATAATATTTTGGTTTTTACTGTTGTTCGTTCTAAACACTTGAATTTCTGATTTTATTGAAATTTAAAATATTTTAAAATTAAATCTGTAGAGAAATATTGTATTCCTTTTTTTCAAAACAAAGTTAATTATTTAAGAACTCATTTATAAAATAGAAAATAGTGAAAATTGTTTTATCAAAAGACAATATATAAAACTAAGTTAATAAAGTATTCATCGATACATTCAAAGCAAAAATGGCTTCAAAATATTCGTATAAGAAATTTTCATTTCAATTTATTTTGGAATTTAAATATTCATATAAGCAAATTGTAGATTCAAGTAAGTTTGAAAATTAGTAAATTCTAATTAATTTATGAATATAATTTTTGAAAGTACATAAAATTACATCAAATTTTTGCATAAAAAAAGTATGTACTTCCCTTAAATTATGAAACATTTTGAATTTTAAAGAGAACCGAATCGTTAAATTCCATTTTAAAACATTTTTATTTAATTGGATGCAATGAAAATGAACTTCAAAAAGCTAAAGAAAGCATGTTAGTATAAAATATATGTATTCTATAAAAATTATTTATTCATAATTTTTTTACTATTTATCATAAATAAACACTGAAATTCACGTTTATTAATGTCCTCAATGTAAAAGAGTGAGCTTTAAAATCCCCGAAGAAATGCGCAAGATTGGCACAGTTTAGCCAAAGGATTCTCTTGTGCCAGAAAAATGCAAGCAAACCAAACCCTGAAGAATTTTTTTTTATTAATAAAATTCCATATTCCAAGAAATAATTCTCTCTATTAGAATCGGAAAACTTTTGTATTAAAATTCTTTAGTTCCTCATCTATGTTTAAAATTAAATAAAATTTAGCATTACAAATTCTTTACTGAAACAAATTAAAAAAATGAACTATAACAAAAAAATCACTAAAAAAGGAAAATTAAAAGAAATATTGACAATGTATAATTTTTAAATAGTAATTAAAAAAATCGTTGCATATTTATATTTTTAGCTTTAATGTTTTATTGCAAAAAAAAATATATAATTAATTAATTATTGAAATTTAACGTTCATTCGTTAACAAAAAAATGAAGTTAGATTTCATCGGAAAATTTATTGAAACAGAAATATATATACTTTTTGTAAATGGTAAAAAATACTCTCAAAATTAATTAACTTAAAGTAAAGCTCAATCAGCACAGTTAAATGTTAAGTATAGCGAGTCAAAATCTTTCAAAAAGAAATCTACAAATAACAATATGACAAAAATATTTGTAAAATATTTTTTTAATTTTTATACAATTATATCGCACCTAGAATCAAATAAATATAATATATTATCTTTTCATAATTCATACAATTTATAGCGCTACCTTTCGTGAAATAAATTTGTAATTACTAATAAAATTGTAAAATGTAACTAAAAAAATATAACAAACTAAAATACCACAGAGAAAACTTTGAAGAAATGAAAATAAACTGTTAAAATTATTGGATATGATACACTCAGGCTTATAAACAAAGTTAACTCAAAATAAAAACATCACTTTGGATTAAAAGTAAAGCCACGCAGTTCTACAAAACAAATAATTTGATAATCATTCACTAACATCCTGATATCTGCTTTCTTAATCTAGAAACACTTAACACTATTTTTGAAAACAGGCTACCGCAATTTTTCAAAGTTATCACAATTTTTCCTCTCTTACTTTACGATTAAATGGGGGCAATTTATATAAGTCAGCAACAACAGTAAGCTAAAATAATTTTTCTATCTTTTCTTTCTCTCTCATTCATCAATTACCTTTGGAGACGTAACAAAAAACACGAATCCCACTGAAACCAGAGCCAATGAGTTTTTCCTGAAACAACACATCGCATTTTCAAGAAGGGTGGGCAAGCATTGTTCAAGGAATTCCAACGCTGCCCTTTTACTTTTTTCTTCTATTAGTTATCAAGCCGAAATCAATGAAGGAGAACAAATGGTCCTGTGTTAAAGGTATTTTGAAACTGTAGTAATAAAGACGGGTGAGTTGGAAATAAAACAAAATAATACTGAAAACATAAAGCATATATCTATAAGAACTCATAAAGCAGAAAGAAAACTTTCGGTGCATTGTTTTGGGGGATGGTGGCTTCATTGGAGAAGACAGCAGAAAATAAGATTTAATTTATGGCCAGTGTTTTCTTTAGTTTCTTGTTGGGAACATCAATTTAACAAGGGGAACAAGTCGATAGTTTCTCCCAAAAGCTCTGCCTCTCTCTCTCTGGAGCACTCCTCCGCAATAAATCTTACCCTTGTCAACTTCCGAGTGAATAGGGGCCATAATAAAATGTCTTGGAGAGATAAGTCTAGCTCTACGATGAATCAAAATTGTTTTATGTAAAGAGAATTAAATTAGTGTATTAGTGAAAAAAATGTTTTTTTTTCATTGAATTGTATTATAACGACAATAGATATATGGCACCCTACGTACACTAGAATTTTTTTTAGTTAACCCTAGTTGTTTGATGTTGATGCAGAATTCAACTTACAAAAAAAAAAGGAAATAATGATAAACGTCAGCAAAAATTTTTAGTAAAGACAAATCTGTTTAAATATTACACAGAAACTAATGTTTGTTTTTCATAAAAAATATATTCTTCTGCTGTCCTCACATTTTAGAGATAAAAAAGTTAGGAAAACTCTAACGAGTTGAATTATGCAGAATGATATATATTTTCTGAACACAGATATTAATATGTTATTTCAGTTGAACTTTGTAGCATATTATAGCTAAAAAAATAAAGAATGTATAAAATTTGTTCAAATTTAATTAAAATAAAATAATATTAGTTTTGAATATGATCATCATAAGAGTATACCGAGATTTTAATATTAAAAAAAGTAGAGAATTTAAATAATGATTTAATTTGCAGAATTTAAATTGATTATTTTAAAGAGTGCTGATTTTATGCAGCTATTTTATATTTTTTATGAGGCTGAGCACAAAAACATTTATTGCATAAAAATATATTTTGTTTTGGTAAGACATATGTAAGAAGGATTCATGAAAAATATTGAATATAACCACAAGACTTTAGAATCATTGAATATAAATCTAATATCTTTGTGTTTGAGATATTTCGAAGATAGAAAATTCAGTAAAAATCATAATATAAACTTCTTCAGGAAATTGCTATTAAAAATGTTGTGCCATTCTGAACATCAATAGCAGAAAATTTTAAAAAAATATTTCTTGAGTTTATAGAAATTGCCGAATCGCCGACTTTAAACTGAGTTCGTGAACTATCATGATTTATTTTTAAATACTCTATAATCTGAAGTTTCTCTAAAATTTTAACTTGTGTAAAAATTAGAGACTTCATAGAATAAACAATAATGTTGCTGATTTCATATGTAGTGTTAGTTTATTTCTTGAAAACCGTTAAACTTTCTATAAATTACTTATTTATTAAAATTAGTATAATTTAAATTGTTTATCTAAGAATTTAAAATACAAAGAGAAAAATGAGAAAACAATTTATGACTGTCTCCTTTTTATTTTCATCTAAATCATCAAACGATCTTTCGTAAGTCATTTCTCGCAAAGAATTGCTCAAATCAATGATATATCAAAGCGAGTTCTGATTTTTAAATAGTCATTAAATAAAAATAAATATGTTCTGATAGAACAATTAGTATTAAATTGTTTAATCAATAGTTCTAATGAATGATTCGAGAATAATTATTACTAATTATACTCTCACATCAGAAAGTAAAACAAAGGAAAAAAAATTAAAAATAATAAATTCAACATATACTTTTAATATATATATATTGAATAAAAACAAGCAGACGTCTTTCTTTTTTCTTTCTTTCATGTAAAAAAGTATCAACTCTTTTCAACGCCTGTAAGTCTGCATCATAAAAAAGTCATCCTACAGGTAGTGTTTAGAGAATAATTATCTGCCGCGGTATTAGAGATTCCCACAATAAGTTTCATAGAGGAACTAGAATTCTAAGACATTGTCCATGCAAAATCTGTGATTGACTGTTCGCAGGGGAATTGGAATTTTCTGAGCATATAATGAGTTCTGATGTCAATTGCCTATCGATTTCTAATAATGATAAGGAAAACTAATAAGTTTCTGGTTACAAATTTTAACTGAATTCTTATCCGTTAATTATGAGTTTCAAATTTATCTTCAAATATATTTATTCAAAAATTAAAAATCACTAAAATTTGCATTAATTTATTTTTATTTTTTTATTCTTATCCAACAAAAATTGCTTATTTTTCAAAATTATTGAAATTCTACGTAATACCTATCTCAATTCAAAGACACAGAAATGTTAAAGGAAATTAGATTTATTCCTGTTTTTCTATAATACGAGCCCTTTCACTGAACTACATCAACAATATTAAATGTATTTAATTCAAATCTTGGCAATGGTCCTGGAGAAAGTTTTACAGAAAGTAACAAATCATTTCAAGTTTTAACATGAATTTTCAGAATTTCTTCACTGATTATATGCAAGATAAAATGAATTCTGAAATATACAGAGAGTTGTTATGGTTAGGAAATGACAAGGAATGAGTGAAAATACAGCAGAGAAAGAAATATTTTTATATTAATTGATCATAGAATTATTGTAATAATCCTGTAACACATTTAAAAAAAATAATCACATGCTTTATAACGATTGCCAAATTTTTAAAATCTGAAATATATCATATAAAGTTGTGTTAGTTAATATTCTTAGTAAGATAATGTTTTATTTTCTATTGTACAAAAAATTAAAGTACTGATATATTTTAAGAATTCTGCTCTTTTATTAATGTAAATAACCCTTAGAATTGAATATTATTTTTAAATTATATAAAAATAGACTAGTAAAAATTATTTTTCTTAAAAAAATTCAATTTTTTTATAATAGAAATCATGTAAATTTGTCTTTAAATTCCAGAAAATATTTTAAATAATGATGGCATTCTTCAGTTATTTTTTATTAAGTTATTACTTTGTTATAAATCAGAAAAATATGGAACAAAATTAATTCTGACATATAAAGTTCTAACTCTTATTTCATGTTCTATAAAAACAATTTTATTTAAAACAATTTTTAAATAAAACAATTTTTCTATAAAACGTTAGCGTGATGTATTTAAAACAAATTTAATTTATTATCAATCGAAGAAATAGAAATGATACATTTAATGAGAAGGATTTATTAAACAAAACGAAATTCAGTAAGAATTCTAATTATCAGACAAAATAAAATAAAAATTAATAATTTACCGGGAATTAGATACCATACAAACGAAAATAGAATCGAATAAAAAATGAAAAATTAATAAAGCATTTTTAATGAAATAATACAAAAAGAATATATTTACATAATCTAAAGAATTGTTAGTACACAAAATCTACAACAATGGAATTTGATTATTTAGTTGTTTTTGATTATTTTACTATCAGTTTTAGTTTCAAAGATTTCTGAATACCGAAAGATATATATTTAAAAACTATTACAAATTATGTGCAGATTTTAAAAAATAAAATAAATGCATTTAAACATGAAAAAGCTGCCTAATGAATTTACCTATTGTGATTTGAAAAATATGAAAAAATAAACAATAACTTATCTCCAAAATATATAATTTAAAATACTGTTCATTAATTAATTTTGATATTTCTTCTTATTTAATTAAAAATTATGAGCACCAATAAAAAAATTAAATTCTATACTTCTAAAAAATTTCTGATAGAAAATAAGCAATAAAATAGATAAAATAAGTCATAAATTATTTAGAAACTTTCAAACAAAAAAAGATTTTAATGATGTACCTCGAAAAAACTAATTTTTGTCGAGCGGAAAACCCCTCACTAACCCTCATTTGGAAATCGAACTTCTCTTTTCGGCGCCAAAATCAGAAACTAATCTTTTTACGCTGAAATGAGTAGGAAAAAACGAATAGAATTCAATTTTTATACGTAGAAAAAAGTACATTCAGCTTTGTTGAAAAAACAAACCTTAGTTTAAAATAATTCTCAGAATGTCTTGAGTTTTTAACAACGATTCATAATAAAGAAATTTGAATCTAAACCACTTGAAACAGAAATAACGATGTGTTTTTGAAGAAACTTCTCAATCCAATAAGAATAGAAAAGATTATTCTGCCTAAAATATGAAATTCGAAATGCTTAAAAATGTTTTCAGAATCTATTTAATATTTGGAAGCACTTTAAATGTAAACAGATCTTTTTCTGATTACCTAATATTTTATAAATATAATTTTTGTTTTACAATTACTTCGATTTCTAAAGTAAATTTGCATTTATTTTGTTTCTATCAGGAATCAGAATATTAATTTTCAGCTAAAATTAACTTTATTTTTCTATTATTCAAATATTTCAGTATCTTTCCCAGATAGCCTTCCTCATATGCATAAATCAATACAGTAAACAGATGACGCTCGCCTTGTGCAGTTTTTAAATTTTGTTATGAAGATAAGAAAAAATGTAAGCAAAGAGATATGATATTTTTTTAGGAGAAAAATCTTTTTAAATACTTCTTGTTATTAGATATGACTTTAACGCCATGAATTATATTATTCTGCACGACTTTCAAAGCTATTTTTTAAAAAATATATCATGCCAGTACTTTTAAAAATATAAAATTTTAAAATATTTTTCTGGCTCTGACATCTACTTAAATGATAATATCTGTCTATATATATATATATATATATATATATATATATATATATATATATATTGCTAGTTTGAAATCCTTTAATTCATTAAAATTCTAACGAACATTTAGACAGTAAACTGACTTCACTTAATTTTATATAGTATTATAAAATCATGCAATAATGTTAGCTCTTCAATATAATATCGTGACAATACGATCATGATTTGGTAATTACGGCATTTTGAATTTAATTGTATAATCGACGTAGATGTATGCAAACTAGATTTATAAAAGAAATATGCAATGCGTTGAAGAAAAATCTTAAAATAAAACTTGCATGAATCTTTGCATAATTTTATTCTTAGCAATGGTTGATTTTACCATAAAAATTTGAACAGTGACATATTTGATTAAACAAAACTCAACTAGGAAAATGATTCTGTATAATTTAGAATCAATATTTATGTAGTGATTCCTGGTTTCAAACTTTAACATCTAATACTTGCTCAGATGTTAATAGACCCCATTACAGCAACAAGAAAAATGCAACGTCACATTTATTGGTTACTATTTCGATGATTGTTTGATCAAACTATTTCAGTCTGCTTTCTTTCATTTTTAATATATATATATATATATATATATATATATATATATATAT
>JAPMOR010041312.1:0-18013 GCA_026543865.1 Argiope aurantia | reverse complement strand
ATATATATATATATATATATATATATATATATATATATATTCAAACTAAAACTGCTTTCTGTTGAAAAGTGCTTGAGGGAATGAATTGAATTAGATAACCTGGATTTCAAAATCCATCAAAAATAGTCTTAAATGTAAACAAAAATTGTAATGGAAGAAAAACAATTTCTGCATAAGGCAGACAAAATAAAATTTATTTTTAGTGCCCGATATAATACAGAAATCTTCAAGTCTTTTTTTTTAAAGAAATATTTTAGTAAATCAAAAATCAAATATTTCCTATTATCAGTTATCACTGCTTTCAACATTAATGTCTGCTTTGCACTCACATTGTTATTTTTTTTCCATTTCTTTCTTTAAACATTGGAAGATATTCTTTCATTCCTTCATGCGAATTCCTTCAGCACAATGTCTGATATCGCATTCAATAGGAAAAATCTCTATTAACAATAAAAAAAACTCAAATTATATTTTCGCAATAATATTGCCAAGCATTTTACAAATGATGTTTGATAATATTCTAAATAACTTTGAAAATAATATAATTTTTTACTAATAATGTTTTAATATAATTTTGCAACATCTAGCAAATTTTCGAGGACTTAACCCTTCCCTTCTTAAATTTCTCATTTCAATAAATAATTAAATGTATAACATGAAAAAATATTGATAAATAAAGTCCAATTGATTTAAATAAGAATTGTGATCTTATAAGTGATTCTATATAAGTATATTAAGTATAGTAATGTATAATATAACGTAAATTAATCGTTGAAGTTAAAAGGTAATTATTATCTTTATTTTTTCTCTTCACAAATATCATGAAGCAATTGAAATCTGTTAACTTCGATTTATAAATGCTCATCCTAAAACTCTTATTTATTGTTCTTAAGCAAATCCCAAGGTATTAGCATTTAATTCCACTCATACTTAGATTTTTTTTTCCGTGACTACTTTTAATTCTGTAATCCATATGCTTGACAATAAAAGTAGTATTTGTGGAAACTCATTAAAGCCGGATTTATAGCTGGTATTATTATCCCTGGATCAGACGTTATACACTTATCAATTTGTTATTGTCTTATAAAGGATTCTATTCACCTGCAATGTATAGAGGTAATAAATTAATATTTGGAGTAAAAAAAATATCCTTTACTTTTTCTCATCAGACATATTATAAAATAAATATGGATATCACCAGATTTCTGTGAAAACTCAGTTTATCAATTCCCATCCTCAAAATTCTTATCCATAGAACTTAAATTTTTTTTAAACAAACCCCAGACTTTTAGCTTTTAATTCCACAAATTCTTTGGTTTTTTCCGTGACTACTTGTAGTTCTGTAATCCATAAGTCTGACAATAAAAGTAGTATTTGTAGAAACCCATTAAAGTCAGTTTAATGCTGTGATTATTGTTCCTGAATCAGGTTTCATACACTTTTAAATTTTTATTACCTTATAAATGATCCTATTCATTCTCTATGTAATGGCGATTTGTTACGCAAAATATAGTTATCTTGTAGCAAAGGATAATTATTACCTTTGGTTTTTCCGAACAGAAATATCATAAATCAAATGTTATCATCAAGGAATTTCTGCTAACATCGGTTTATCAATGTCCATACTCAAAACTCTTATACATTAATCCTAAGTCATTTTTTTAAGCAAACCCCAAGTCATAACATTTAATTCCACTCATCCTTAGATTCTTTCCGTGACAACATGTAATTCTGCAAACCATAAGTTCGACAATAAAGATAGTATTTGTGGAAACTCATCAAATTCGGATATCATTCTTGGATTATCATTCCTGTATTAGACATTATACACTTATAAACTTGTTATGATCTTATAAAGGATTCTATTCATGCAATATGTGATGATGATTTATTAAGTGAAATATAGTTATCTTGTAGCAAAGGGTAATTATTAGCTTTATTTTTTCTGATCAAAAATATTATAAAACAAATGCCAACGAATTTCTGCTAACATTGGTTTATCAATGCCCATCCTCAAAATTCTTATCCATAGATCTTAAACTTTTTTTAAAGAAAACTCCAGGGTCTTAACATTTAATTCCACTCATCCTTAGATATTTTCCGTGACTACTTGTAATTCTGTAATCCATAAGCCTGACACTAAAAATAGCATTTGTGGAAACCCATTAAAGTAGGATTTAATGCTGGGATTACTGTCCAGGATCAGATGCTATATACGTATAAGCTTTTATTATGAGAAATGATAGTAAATATACTTTTTTATATCTCTTATGATAGTTATAAAGAAAAAAGATAAGAGAGTAACTGTAATTATTAGCTTATGACGTAACGTTTCATGAACATTTATATGACTAATACTTAACTCGAGAATGTTTGAATTATTTCATTTGCCTTAATATTACATTTATTTATTCTTAGTTTGGATATTTTATTTTGAGATTAGCAAAATATTTCTTTTTTCATATTGAAAATATTTTTCATTGACATTTTCATCATATGAGAGATACGGAGACTATACTTACGAGAAGTGACAATTTCTTTTTCATCTCTTCACTAATTTGATTATTAATTACCTTGTAAGTAATGTAAATCGTTATTAATATTAAAATGACATTTGTAATTGATAAAATTATTAATATTGGTTCTCTTAATTCAGAAAGTCTTACTTTATCAGTGTAATATAATAAACCCCAAGGTTCCTCGGAATTTGACTTTGAAATTTTTTTTAACTTGACTTATATAACGAGACCGACCACTGAATTGGCATCGCCAATTCGAATTTCTATCTTATCAAGGAAATGAGGCCAGAAAATGCATAAATTGTATAATTATGGCGGAGTCTTGATGGAATCAAGCTTTGGGCCTTCAATGATTCTGCCCTGGTTACTATATTTGGTCATCTACTTCAGAATCTAACTATGTTAAGATGAAAATATAATAAAATTTTAACCAATACTCCTTTTAATTGAAAGTGATCTAAAGGGGTATAGATTTTAAAGTCCAGCCTTCAGAAACCAACACTTCCTCGTAGTGATTCATCACTACTACTAATGGCCATGAGTTTGGTTTTGGAACTAAAAGTTAGTTGCAAATGTAATTTGTAGTTAATAAAATTCACTCCGAATCGTTTCTAATTTTTATAATTTAACTTCATTAAAAATCAAGTGTAAATGTGTTTCTTTTTGCTATAATTAACAAAAGATTTTCCAACATAACATTTATATATCATTTTAAAATTCAAAAATATTTTTATTGATAACCATTTAGTTATCATGCAATTCTTTTCATAAGTTTTTTTTTTCAATTTTTTTAAAGAATTTTTTGTATAATTTTAAATAAAATTGCAATGAAATTCAACATATTTACTTTGTTTCATCGATTATTTTAAAACTTGTTTCATATTCCTTTGTTGGAAGCTGAAAATGAAATATTCTTTTTCATTTCGGGGCTGCTTAAATAGTGAATGTAAAAGCAGTCACACAGTCATACGAAAAGCAAAGAAAAAATAGCAGGTCACAATTTTTGGTAAGAAATATTATGTCACGGAATTCTTGAACATCAAGTTTAATATAAGAGCTTTAACTGAAATTAAATACATTCAGTATTTAGCTAATATAATGAATATACCAACAGATAATAAAAGAAAATTTTGTAATCCCACAGGTTGTCAAAAGGATAAAATGAAATTTCTTCCAGAACAGATAAATCAATTTGATGCAGCAAGTATAAAATTGTCATCTTATAAACATATATACCATGCTGGAGGCCACAGAGTTATCGCGTCTTTTCATGTCATGGTATATTTGTTCTATATTTAGATGCGTGAGTGTATATCACCCTATATAGGATTTGGCTCTCACAGCAGAGGGGAAGAATAATGATGAGTAGCATTTAGTACAGTTACTCTTTTTGCTTCTTAGATGAATGCATTAGATTGTAAGATCCAGTTGCCTTCACTTCTATGATGAACCATATATATGACGGGATGGATTGTATAGTAATTAGTTATTGTCATTAGGACTTCTTTTTAGTTCTCATTTCCGTACTATAGCGACGACGATCATTTAGACTAACCTGGATGCTTAAGGGGAGCTGGGGTAGTTTCTATTTCTACGTATAGGGTATATGCCATCTAACCACAATTCAAGATTATGACATTATTCACACAGCAAAAATCATGTAATATTAAATTGGGGAAAACACAATTTAAATTTATCCACAATTACAAATAGCTGCAATCTAAAGGTTACTTCTTATTTATTAAAAAAATTACTGTAGAGAATCACCAAACACACACACACACATATTATATATATATATATATATATATTGCTACAAAAAATTTGTTTCTTGAGATCTGCATTAACCATAAAAAAGTATATATAATTGGGAACAAAAATGTTTTGCTCGAAGAAATATAATTCATAAATAAAAACAGTCTTAAATTATAGCGTCAGAAAAATACGTTCTTTTACAGAACTTCAAAGATATCTCGAAATCTAATACATCGAAAAGAATCCTTTTATTGTTATCTTGTTAATATTATGAAGTCTGACATAATTTAATAAAAAAAGGATGTATCCCGAAGCTAAAACCACTTGCCAGAGATAAAATTTTCTGCAACTTGGC
Source organism: Argiope aurantia (assembly GCA_026543865.1). Lineage (NCBI taxonomy): Eukaryota > Metazoa > Arthropoda > Arachnida > Araneae > Araneidae > Argiope > Argiope aurantia. Next base: position 13,384 of record JAPMOR010041312.1, on the reverse strand, counting down.
AGAAATCCCTTTCTCGAGCATAAGAAGTCAAAGAAGGGGAAACTGACAAATTGTTGCATGGAGGAAGTTAAGAAATGAAAAGAAAAAAACAGAAATCTTTCCTAAACACAATTGAAAAGAAAATATATTCTGAAAAAAGCAAAGAGGTACATTTTTATAAGGAAGAAAAATGGCCGAAAAATACTTCTGTGACTTATAATGATGTTCCGAGTCTTTAATTCGGACAAAAAGCAGTGTGCTGAAAAAGATAAAAATGTATTTAAGTTTTTAAATTTTGCTACGCAGATGCAACAAAATTCTTTGTGTACTTGCCCTAATGCTGAGCTATTATATAAAAACGTGCATTAAATATTTTTTAAATAGTGACATGAAAACCAAAAATCGCTAGTTTCATTAATTTATTTAACTAACCACTGTGTAAATGACAGAAACCATTAGTCTTATATGTTTCAAGTAATCTCTTATCAATGCTAAAAAAATCAAGGAAGTTGCTAATTGATAATTCCGATTAAGCAATTATTATTATCATTTAAAAAGTCATTTTGGCATTTACATCTTCATTTCTTATGTAGATTCCTTACTCAACTTGTAGCAATTGTTATGCGGATAGTAACATTTCCGTTTCTTTTTTAGAATTTTCAATTTTTAGAATATTAAAAAAATAATTTGCCCTCTAAAAAAACATTCCGCCATTTCGCAAAAACAATTAGAATTATATCATTAAAACACAGAAATTTTAAGTTTTTCTTAACATAGCAGGTTTTATATGTCTTATTTGAACATTCATACATAATGACGTAATTTTGTGCTCCAAGAATTGTTAGATAAAAATTAAAGCACTTTTTTTAATTAATTTGAAATCCCTAATTTTACGCATTATGTTTAGAATGATATAATACTCAGGTTTTAATGCTTGACTTTAACTCATTTTCAAATGAGAAATAATGGAAATTTTGTATCGAAGCTTTAATGCTTTATTCGTGCATAAATAATTTGCGAAAACTATATTCAGTTTGACAGACTTCATGGCTGTAGTTATATCGGGAATATTAAGTAAAACAGAATTTTTCATTTTAACCTACATAATGTCTGTGCAAAATATGAAAAAAGAGCTCATAGTTCGTGCGCCAAGTTTTACACAAGCGCACTAAAATGTCTTGGATTTAATTTATAACTATTTCATTTTGTTTCTCTACAATTCTATACTTACTTAAAATTTCTTACTAAGCAAGTGTCAAAACTGAGATATGATTTTAAGAATATGTCTTCAGTCTTAGAGTTGAAGGTAACATTGAAATTCACTTGATACATCTGATTGTATCAAGCGATTGTATACAAATAATTTAAAATATTTATTTAACAACAATATTTTAAATATTAGAATATTATTTTGTATATAAAAATTACAACAGTTTTCCTTAATGATTTTTAATAGTTTATGAAGTTCATTTTTCTTTTTATTTTAACTATTTTCCATTTTTTTTTTAAATCTTGAAATATGTTGTTTCTAAAATTCACCACTGCATAGTACAAGTAGATCATATTAGAAATTTAATTAAATTAAATATTACCAGGTAATCAAATTAAGATTTGAAAGCATTGAAGTACGAGATTTATTTTAATATCAAAAAAATGCACAAGTGTGGAAAGCTTAGACCTCTTAAACAAACTACAGAATAAGGAAATAATAGAAAATCGATGATAAAAATGGAGAAAATCAAATTAAATATGTTTTAAAAACACACTTGCATATAAAGACATTGTAGCTATTATTAATTTATATTTCACTTATTTCATGGTGCTAAAATTTGCGAAGAGAAAATTTTTAAGCAAAAGTATTGGTGAAAATATTTTTCATAAGGTATGATATAATAGTTTTGGAAAAATGTACTTTTTTCTATGTTCTTAAAATAAATAAAAATGCATATGATTTTTTTTAAATTTAGACATTATGCTGTGAAAGGAAATTTCATAACTCATTGTAGTATTTTTTATATTTCCTCTAGTTAATATCTTAATTAAATTTTGATTTGATACTGAAAATTAAATATTAATATTTAACGCTAAATATATTATGGCTTAACCTAAATCAATAGCTGTAAAATGACACTTCAAACTTATTTATCATGAGCATAATTTGAACAAACTAACTTCGAATGTTGTCTGAATCTTTAGGTTTCTATCTATCTATTGTTTCCTCTTAAATTATAGAATCCACCAAACAACATGATATGTATAGGTTTGAGGAATTTACATGGCATTCGTTTTTGCTATGTTAATGTGTATCTTAGAAAATAATACATATTTCAAGTCTTCATCTTTAAGATTGGAGAAATTTGTGTTTCCTACAATAGATGAAGCAGTTTTGTTTGCTACTTTTGTTTTCCTCTTTTTACTAGTATGTATGTAAATAAATAGTTTGTTTTGTATTTTATAAGGGCTTGGTAGTGTCAATTTCCTTTTCTTATAATACAGCCTATCTTCCCTTGAATCAGCATTTTGTTCATTTAGAAGAATTTTCAATCTAAGTATATTTCTTTGAACGCTCACTATGCTATATACACTTCTTGTTCAAAAATCCTGTAGCAAAATTTCAACTTTTCTTGGATATGTATACTATAAGATTATGCATATTCTGTTGAAATGGATTCATAAATATTATACTTGACAAGAACGAAATCCTCAAAGTATGTACTTATCCCAAAGAATAGAACCAGGGATATTATCGAGAGAAAATAAAATAAGATCTAGAAATTCTTTCGTGAAAGTCATTATAGGGTTAGACAAGACATTATACTTTCCTAACGGCTCGAGTGGATTTTGGAGCTTTGGTGATTTTCACATAATGTTTGGAACAGCCAGTTTCAGCCATTTTGTTGGTTTTAAAAGAACAATTCATGAACTAGACCATAGAACATTTATTTGAAGCTGGAATGGAATCCATGAAAATAACAGGAAAAGATCTTCTAAGCAGAAAAATCACAAAAAGAAACATAAAAGCAATACGAGCTCTTAGTTTCGAAGAATAAAATCTGCTTAGCCTGGTAGAAGAATCCATTTCAATTCTTTAATACTCTAATACAAGACTAATGACAAAAAGATGAAGTATAGGTTTATCTTTGTACCGTGGACAATGACCTAAAACAGAAAACTCTGCTTTAAATATTTTATTAATTTCTATATCAAATAAAATGTTGTTCAAATCAATTTAGCAATGTCCCAAATGCACAAGTTCAGACTGCACACACAAAAGGGCATGTTCAGACTTTACATATAAATGTACATGTTCAGACTTCATGTAGAAATCATAAGCACATTTTAGCTAGTATTTTTTTAGGCATGTATACATTATCGTGGGATGTCAGCATTCCCCAATTAATGCCTTCATATACAAAACAACTAAGTAAAAGAGTGAATATTTGGTTATGTTCTTATCTTTTTGAACCAGCACTTGTGCATGTCGACCTTGTAAGAGGAAAACAAAACGCCGACAAGAGACAGTGAGATAGGCGAATATAGCTATTTAAATTTCTCCAATAATTTAGTTTGTATAGAGTAAATAAATATTTTTTATTCCTATTTTTTTTCTCATTTAGAATATATTATTAGTAGGATCAACAATTTATTTATATGTGTTGTACTTAAGCTTTCCATTTTGTTACATATCAAAATGTGTTACAATAATAAAGTATGATTTCCAGTTTTGTCTTAAGTTACAAATTTTTTTATTTAACATTCATCGTTGGTGCATATTGCCCCTTGGCATTTTCTGGTGTAATTCAGTAATAATAATACTTCGTAAATATTCAGAAATACACAAAGTGACTATTAGAATGCTGAAATTCATCTACAACAATCAATATCTATCAAATATTGGTCTTTTATAAAAACATATGCATAAATAACATATTTAAGCGAAATTAATATTTTCATTGAACTAAGTTAAAATCTCTATATTTCTATTTCGAATCCCATTTTAGTTTTCTTTTGATAATATACAGCCAAAATGCGTATTTCAAAACTTTATCTTAAACATTAGATTTATATTAATTTTATCATTTTTTTAAATATTATATTAATATTGTACCTCATAGTAATTGCATTATTATAAGTCATTTATATCTAATCCATTCGATATCCTTAAACTATTCAATATTCTAAATATCGTACAATATCTTCAAAATCTCGCAGCAATATTTAAAGATATCATTTGTCATAAAAATGTAATTTTCTATCGTTTTCGTGTGTTCAGTCGACATGTGTTAATATGCTTAGTATTGATAGTTGATTTTCAAATATTTTTAACTAATCAATTTTAGCATACAGTTGCATTGAAGGCATTAAAATTTGCTAAAAGTTTCAATAAAATAGTGTTTATAGTTTATTAATAGTAGCTTGTAAAGAATTTTTTTTGAATTTCAAATTTCGATAGATATATAATACATACTATTTCAGAAAATATGCACCTTCTGCCTATTGTATTACGCATTTCCGAAATATTCTGTTTATATTTTAATGCACACAATTACAGCATAGGAAAGGGCATCATTACTTAAAATAGGCGCACATTAAAACCCTTCTCTGAAGTTGTTAATATTTATTATAAGTATAAATATATTTCTAAATTTTTATTCAAAAAATTCCTTACACTAAAACTTACTCAATATGCAGATATCAGATCTTCATGCCTTGACCCTCAAAATAAAAAAATAAAAAAATAATAATAAAATGCCAGGATGAAATATCAACAACAACAATGGAAATTATTTAAGGGATTCATTTCAATGATACAATATATTATTATAAAATACATTTTTTGTTGGAAAATTGACAAAAGAAGAAAAGGAGATTGTATGTCAAAAACTCTGGTTTAACTGCAAAGGTACTTTTTGCAAACATGTCCTTTATATTTCAGAAGTTATTCCACAGAATACCAAAAGTCTTCCTAATTTTTAAATAATCAAAATTCTAATTTATATTTCAAAACCATCCCTCTCTGTGGTGCACATTCTCACCTTCCAAACTACATAGATACCAATTTTAATAGCTACACTCTAGCTTCTAGACTGGTACAAGCCCACACACTCTTAAATAATAACAGAGGTGTATAAAATATAAATGCATTGACAATTTTCTCTGTAATTGCATGAAATAAAGAATTAAAAACTAAAACAACAATAAGATTTGTTCCTTCTGCAAAAGGATCATTTTAATATTTATATTTAAGAATTAACAGTAACTATACTATATTAATCGCTAGCAAAACCCAGCTTTTCTCAATTGAAAATCATAAATCATATATTAAAACAATACAACGCTCGATTATGTAAAAAAAAAATGTAGAAATACTTAATTCTTTTGAAGAATTTCATTCGACTATTCTTCGATACTTTATTTCAATCACCAAAAACTTATAAATAGTTAATAGTACTGAAATAGTAATTTATAAAATACTTCAAATACTAAATAGTTTATAAAATGTATCCATGCATAAGTACATTTTCTTCTTATTTCATTGTATTTATATGTGCCCTAGGGAGCTGAGTTTCTGTCTCATACATCATGCAATTTCTTTCCCATTTTTCTCATAATTTTGCCACTTGAATTTGTACAGTTTCCTCTTTCAGAGTTGCCACGTATTAATTACTGAGCTATTATTCAAACAAAGAATGGACGATAATTAACATTGCAAGAGGGTGGATATATTTCTTCGAGGAAACTCATAAATTGTTTATAACAGTTAGAAAAGTAAACTTTGGTAAACAAAATAGTTTGTGAAGCATCCATTAAAAATCATGACAGGCGAGGCTTCTAAGAACGCTAAACACAAGAACAAAATTAAATGATATATAGAAGGATGTAAGTTTTTAACTCTGTACAAGATTTTCTAGAATTTGTAGTTAACCATTAACTATTAACCATTAAGCATTAACCATTCTGTAATACAACTTACAAATTGCAGTCTCATTTTCACGATTTATAAGAAGAATTAATCTTAAGTGTTTATTTCTTGAGGTACCTACAGCAAAAATTATTTATTCTGGAAATATTTATAATTTTACTTTTAATAAAAAACAGAAAGAATGCTAATATTTGCAAAGTTTATGGAATATATAAAAATATTCAATAAAATGATTTTTTATATATTTTATTTAGAAATAAAATGAGAGATAGTAGGGATTATAATTTGTTAAAATTCATTTTTGTACTTTTTTACAAACAATACATATTTGCCTATATCCTTGTTGATGGTGCATAAAATTCCATAGACTCAAAAAAATGTAAAATGCATTAGCAATAGTTATTGTTTTTCCAATTTTGTTTACAAATAGAAAATATTCATTTATATGTGAAAATGATAAACACATATCATTCAACAGTAAATAATTTTTTAAAGTTCTAGTGATCTGTTTTTTTTTCAGGATAAAAATTTCATTTGACAATTTTGTCTCTTAAAATGTGAAGAAGTTTCAAATTTAATATTGCGCTTAATATTAGAAGAGATTAAAACAAATTCACTACGGTTTTTATGTAGTTTGCTCCATTTCCTGAAAGTTTAAGAATTTTCAATTGAAATTTGCTTTATTTAAAAAATAATCACTTCAAAAAAACACAATTGATGAGGTATTTTCGTACATGGACAATTCTCTTGAGGTGATTATAAGACATATATATTGCAAACTGCTTAACCCTCTCATTCTTAAGTTTTTCCTAGTTCAATCATCAAAAAACACTGGAATACTCGAATTTCTCTTTTTTTTCCTGACCCCTATCTCTCCCTGATAGAAAAGCAATGATAGCCTTATTTTTAAGGAATTAATATAAAAAAGAGGACTTCTCTAAGTTGGGTCCATGTAACTAAGGAATGCTCTACATTCTTTCATAGTTCTTATAAAACCTGTTTGTCCCCTTCAAACGCATGCGGACGTGTTTTCCGAATGAACAAAGCAAGTGGCTTGATATTCAGTCAATTAAGTAAATGAAGAGTGTCGCAGTTATATTGAAGTATGTTGGGATTCTGCTGTAGTTTCGTTGAACGGGCGTCTGGGAAGTTTCAAAATCATCAGAGTTATTCAGAATAATGCTAATTATTATGATTTTTTTTTCAAAATTTCAGATAAATGATTACGATCTTTTGATTTATATTTAGAAATTAATTAAAAATAATGAAACATATACAAAATTGATTTCTTTCTTCGAATGATTATTATAAGAATCTTATGTAATATAAATTATAGCTAAAATTCCAAATTAATAGCAAAGCTTACATTAATCAGAGAATTAATTTTCAGAACAGGATTACATTAATATAAAAGCAACTTCCAATATCTCACACTTATTAAAATATACTTAAATCATCTTCAATAATTCATATTCTTACTTATCTGACAATTATTAATTTAAAATATAATAATGATTAATTGTTATTATTTCTAAAAATGATTATCAAATGTGATGCAGAAAACGAGAACAAAATTACCAGCTTGATTTAATACAAATTTGAATGAAATGTAATAGTAAGAAGAATAACTCTAAATCCTTTCTTTTCATCACTTAATAAATTTCAGTATTATTTTGTTATTAGGAACAATCCATCTGTTGCGACCATCTGGTTTGTGGGATTAATGGTGCCTAAAATTAAAATTAAATATTCTATGTAGCTTGCTCTTGATGGATTCATCAGAAAAGTATTTTATTCTGAAAATTTGGTAGATATGTAACATGTATTATTCAAAATATCTTACAGATACCATTTATAAGCCTTTAGTCGTTTCGTTCATTGGAAAAATGCATTTTTCTAACTTTTTGAGGTTTTTTCTAAAATGTGAAGTCTAATTCAAAAGACTTAAGTCTTTAAACATCAACTAATACCAAACATTACACAATAAAATTAAACATTTTTTAAATAGAAAGAAAAAAAACGTTCAACCTAGATTTTATGTGCACTGCAGTATATTTTTCATTGTGTAATAATTTTTAAAAAAAATTACTCAATAAAAACTTCTCTGATTCAGCAAAAAAATCAGAGCACTAAAATAAAAAAGAATTTTTAAATGATAAGTAGTAATATACATTTTAAAATTTATAATTATATTATATTAATGGGAATCAGTAATTAAAAATAGGTCGACTATTAAATCCCTCCTTACTTATGAAATCAAATATTTATTGAAAGTATATATAGTAGCAATAACTAAGCTGCATTGCGTGCATAGTGCGCCTCATTTGCCCATAGAATTTGCCTAGGCTATGTTTTATCAACTTCCATTTTCACCTAAAATTCATAGCGTGCTTGGAGATCTTGAGGTTGCAACATTTTCATCACTTTCATTTTATACGGAAACCATTTTAAAACGGATAGAAAAAATTTTCATACTGTCGAACAAGGAATTGACAGCTCATGTGACACCGATCTTGCCATAGCTGAAGAATACCTGGAATTGGATAGTCTTTCAACTGCATCAGTTGCTACTTCTTCGACAATTTCATTCGCAGCCAGTTTCCGCCTTTTCCTAGCAACGCACCCAAGTCTCCGGTCTCTTCAAATTTCATAATCATCTTCTTCAGACCATTCTTAAACAAGGACCCTTTTGGCAATTCCTCTAGCTACGATATTCCAGCAGTGCATCTATGCTTTGTTGCCGTTTTGATAAAACAGTTTTACTAATGAAACTCTATCTTTCTTCTGTAACGGCATGATAAACAATGACAAAGGCACGAAGAAAGATTTTCGGGCTCTGACTGCAAATCTTTTACTTATTTGCATAAGGAATTATTAAAAATACCATATAGAGAAAAAAAAGTGGATTATTTTTTTTTCATTGCATCACTCGTTTCCCCATGAACCATATAATGTATGTACCAAGTTTCATCAAATCCGATAGGCAGAAAGGGTTCTAGAAGTATCTGAATAGGATCATTTTAATTATAAACCCCCTGTACAAATAATTTTCATAAGTATAATAAAAGCATTCTTTAAATAGAAAACTACTCATTATCTCAACTAATAATAAATATAAAAGTATATGTGAGAGTGTGTTGACACTCTAAATGTTTGACTGAAACATTTGGAAAATAATGTTTGCAATTTGAATCTGAAGTTTAATTTAAAATTAAGCGAAATTATTTTATTTTTCCTTAAGAACTTCTAAAAGCATTACTGCAGAGAAATTAACTATCACCATTTCCAAATTTAAATAATTATCTTCCAAATGATACCAATTTAATATATGAGAATTGTGATTAAGACAGCAGTATATTACACCAATGTCAATATTGCTCAATTCAGTAGTGGCATGGTGCCCGGTGGTATACAAATGTATACATTGCAGTAAAATATGTCGATAAAGATCAAAGGCAATAGTGCCTCGTTTATAGGTTATAGAAGTTCCAGAGGTTACTTCAACCTCTCATTCTTAAGCATATTCGAATTCTGATACCTCAGAATAATGGATCACCCGAGTTTCTCATTTAAAGATTAAAAAAAGAATCCCTTACTTCTCTGAAACCGCAATGTCAACTTGTGTTCTTAAAGGACTGATATACAAGAAAGGATCTTACAGCTGATGTCTCCTAAGAAAATGTGAATGCGGTCATCTTTTGATAGTTCTCAGAAAATCACCCAGTGCCCCAAATCCATCTGATGAAGCATCTCTTACCAATAAAGTATACAGCTTGGATATTTAGTCAAACCCACATAATGAACGAGGAAGGAAATACACATAATAATAATCATCGTAGTTTCATTAAATGAGCGTTTGGGGTTTTTCAGTATTCATAGAATCTGAATCAATTGGTATAATAGAAACAGATAATCTAGAAATTCTGATATAAGATATTCTTTCTAAAATGAATAGAGTCATTGAGAAATGAAGTATCGTTAACATTCTCTCTCTTTTTAACCTGTAGAAATTTTAAGTGCAGAGTTGGCATTGAATGCTACAAAAATAGAAATCAATGCTTCTATTATAACCGATACTAGATATGAATTACCTAATATTTTCAGATATATTTGATTATATTTCAGTTTTGATGAAAATCATGGAATACATTATATTCTTAAGATAACTTCTCAGAGTGGCACTTTTCAGTCACAGGTGAACTACTATTCAAGAGAGAGCCACATCAAATTTAAAAAAAGCAATTTTTAAAAAAAATAAAAATTTTATTTGGAAATCAGAAAGGAATAAGAAACTTTTATGCATAAAAAAGCAGTAAAAGCACAAATCACTCATTATCCCAGAAACGGAACAAGTTTTTAATATTGAAATATATTACAAAAAACGCGTAGAATCTAAAAATAAACTAATGAGACTTTTATTTCATGCATTACATTTTCTTCTTACAGAATTTTACGACGCCCATCAACAGAAATTACATCCTTTTTCCCGATTAAAACTTAAATAGGTATTCCACCAAACAACTTTTAAGCCTATTATTGCAAAAATTTAAAAAGTACCCTTAATGTGCTTAGGACCTTAGATCGATAAACCTTTGTAACGAAACTCAAGATTACCGTTTTTTAACTTTAAAAAACTTCAAAGGCTTCCAAATTTTTTTCTTCTTCTTTAACACTGGACACACCGATATTCATCTGTGAAAACTTGAAAAAAAAACTGAAAGAAGAGCCAAGGTATCTGCATAAAACAGGAAATTACGCTTTTTCTTGAGGTACTCAGCCGTCTTTTAAGTGCTTCATTTTCTAGAAGCAGCGAAATGAAAATGAGAATATCTTCAATCGATAATCTCCTTGAAAGAACTAATAAGTTGGATCTTGAGGTAATGGCAGAAAATATGCATCCGTGACATCACAACTTTAATATATGCATCTTGAGGTAATGGCAGAAAATATGCATCCGTGACATCACAACTTTAATATATGCATACATATCCACAGTCATGTAACTCTTAATATACAGGTATGGATAAATTAGTTTTGGATTTTACTTCATATTTTCAATCACATCCAGAGCCTTGACACGGAAGGAAATATATTAATCTTGGGCGGCAAGGTGACATATTCTTTGAAATATAAATGAAGGAAAGTTCGCATGCATTGTTGGAGAATTATTTTGCTGCATAGCAAGGATGATATTTTGTAAAATATTTAATTTATTATTAGAACTTCATTATGGACGGTGCAGATATTTTCACGTCAGATTTTTGTCTTTTCATACGAGCTGGTGCATATGTTATATCATTAAATCTTACTTTTCTCATATCAGTTGATATATAAATGCGCAACATCAAGTTTAACATTTTGTATATAAGATAGAAAATATGCACTGGTATAGCATTTGTGAGTTTTGTTTAATCATATTAACTTTTTTGTACCCTAGGTATCATTTTAAAAAGTGCATTATTTTTACATTGCCTGAATTCAATACCCGTTAAATGGCTACAGAGATGCAAGAAGTTATTTATTAATGTTTTGGATAAATTCAAATTATAAATTTTATTTTTTAGATCATGAAGCATTAAAATTTCTAGTCGTTACGTTTATAACTATGCAGCCGATTTTAAGTTCAAAAAGTCTTCTCTAATACATGAGGTTAATATTCCATTTAAAGGCAATAAAATGTTGATTTTTAGATCATCTGAATCACGAAAAGGTGAACAAACTAGGAATTATCAAACTTACTCGCCACACCAACAAATCCAAGAAGTCAGAATTTGTGTGCTTCAGTTACAATGAATACGAATTTGTTCTTCTAAGTACTTAAGTCTATTAACTTCTCTAACAATTCTGAATGTAATAAGAAAAAGATTATTTATTTTCTTATCAAAGTTTTTGAAATTCTGGATGCATTTGCATGTTAATCCATTTAAAAATATATTCAGTGAAATATTCTACTTCACACAATTGCAATCACAAAATTAAATATTTTATGTTTCAGACTAATTTTTGAAGAGCCTATTAAATTAATCTTTGTTAATTCCATTACTTCTAATTTATTTAAAAACATAAAAAAGATGATGGATTGTATCTTATTCAGAAGCTTATGAAAAGGCAGGATACCTTTAGAAAACTTCATTAAATATTAAAAAGTATTTTTATTTAGTCTTGTATTTGGTATTCAATCTAATTACAGTTTTTGCAATTTTTCCTTGTTTTGATTTGATATTTTGTATAATTACTTTTTCATTCCTTTTCAATGTTTATGCTTTTATCTAATAATTAATTTTCAATTTTTTGTTTCTTAATTTATTCAGAATTCTACTACTTTTTGTCTTCAATTTCTATTTGCAGCTACCTTGTACTTGTGCAGTTTCGCTTTTTTAAGTATTATTTCGAATTTTATTATTTTTGAAGTCTTATTTTGCATTTTTAAATATCTGATTTTTTATACTATGATACACAAATATGTTCTGTCGTATGAAAATAGTTAACAAAACCAATTTTGTCCTCGTTTCCTTAACTTTTATTAATGAAATTCAATAGAAGCTTCATTAAAATTGCTTTCTTATATTGTATACAGCTTTTAGCTTTACGAAAGAAACTCCGCAATAATTGAACTGTTGAAGAAAAAAAATCCAAAAGTCATTCCAACATCTATCAAGAAACATCTGATTCGCCTATCTTTGTTTTAAATTTAAAATTCAATCTTACTTATTTAATAGTGGCAGCCGGCTCTCAAAATTTATATATATATTTGCAATAACTAAACTATTGAAGAGAATTATTGCAAAATGTACTTAAAAAATTGATTAAAATTAATGAAAATGTAATTAATAAAAAGGTCGTAAAGGTACAGGTGTAAATAAAATTTTATACCAGTTAAATTTAATTTTGAATTTTATAGCAAAGCAAAAATACTTTTATATAATGATATACCCAAAAATTAATTTGTAAAATTATAAATGTTGTCTCAATTTTAATTAAAATTGGGAAAACATATTTTTAAATAAGGCAAAATTGAATCATGTACAAATTTTGGTAACTTTAGTTCCACTCACCTGTACAGTATTTAAATATTTTTATACCATGCATGTCGTGTAACGCATTTTATCGATAATATTCCACTTATGAATATCATCAGATTAAAATAAATACTGAGAGAAATTTTCATTCGTCCATTCTTCAGAAAAGTTACAATGAATTTTTTAGATATAATTTCATAGATTTATTTATTATTTTACATGTATTTTAATGACAATATCTTTGAGAAACTATTATAAAATCACTATAAAATAGTTAAACATATATTAACAATTTGGCGTAAAACGTAATGAACTGAAAGAAAACCTTTATAAAACCTTTTTATAAACGTAAACGTTTTTAATGAAACGTAAAAACTTTAATTAAACCTTTTTATGAAGCAAAAGACAGATATGGATTCTCAATTTATCTTGTAGGCAAAGACGAATAAAATAGAAGTCATGA
>JAPMOR010041286.1:0-25536 GCA_026543865.1 Argiope aurantia | reverse complement strand
AAATACGTGATTCAAACTTATATCACATTTCGTTTTACAAAAAGATGTCCCAAAATTAACGCAAAATTTGAATTTGCAACTATTCGCACAATAAAGTGTTTGCAACTCTATTAAAAAAGTCGATTTGATAGGTAATAGTTTAGGATACGTAAAAAAATTAGTTAAAAAAATAGAGCAATGTATTTTCATTGTTGAAAAATATTTCAAAAATAATAAAAGTCTGGTGGGAATATGGAAAATATGGAAAAATATATATAAAATATGGAAATTGGTCCCCTAGATAGTGTGATTTAATATTATTTGATTTCGTTGTGTGGGGTTATTTAAAGTCAAATGTCTATGCTGACAAACTCACAATCACGCTTACATTGAAGGAGGAAATTCAACGCTGCATCAACGAAATTCAACCACGTTTATGCAAATTGGTCGTGGAAAATTTCGACAAAAGAGTGCATTTGTGCCAGCAAAGTCGTGGAGGCATTTTGTCCTATGTGTTATTCCATACATAACCCTATCTTCTGTAATTTTAGATTTAATAACAAAAAAAAAACGATTTTAAGAAAAGAACTGTGTTATTTTATATAATTCAAATCGAGTGTTAACATATTGTTTTGTAGTGTAACGCTCCCTTTTTACTGAACCTAAAGTATCAGCTGTTAAATGGGTTTTTTAATATGGTTACCAGCATTTTATTACAAGAATATTCCGTTAACTTTGGGACATCCTTTATTTCAATACTTCAGGAAAAATCAATTATTAATGGAGATTAAATTCAATAAAATTGATTCTCTATATTTATTTTCATTATCAAACAATAAGATCCTTATTTCTTACTTGAAAATAAGCCAGAAGAAAATGATATTTTATTGATTTTTCAGTGTAATAGATTGTATACTTTAGTTGATCATTATATCATCCACCTTTTAAAAGAAAGATCGATGATTTTAAAGGAATAACACAGAGAATCCATTTTCAAAGGCTTTTAATTTTGTGCTATCATGTTAAAAATATTCTATTAGAGAAAAATAAAATGAATAGCCTTCAAAAAGTATTTGAATCTTCACAGGTTAAAATTTATTGAATATCATGGACATAGGATTTAATACAGCTTATTTACAATGCAGCATATACAATCTGTATTTATTATCTTTGCTTATCGTTTTTATTTAAAATTACAGTCATTATTTCACTGCGAACCTAACATTCAAGGCTTTTCTTAAGCTAAAACGCATTCAAAATTTCAAAGGATCACTAAGAAAGCCTGTTTTATTTGGTAACATAAGCCAGTAAAAGCACTCTTCAACAAATTCAGCCATGCGACTCCAGGTGAAAGATAAGAATGTCCATTTAAAACAACCCTTTAAATATATCTTCTATTGCTTTCGTTTTAGTTTGGTGACGAGATTATGCACAATTTCCGATAAATCAACCCTTTGTGAAAAACTAGTTTTCTGCCTATCTCATTTATTAAACATCTATCAAAGCATCATTATAGCATCAATGACGATTGATTCTTTGAATTCATCTGGATTAATGTTTGGATACATCTTAATGAATGTGCTCTCTATAATTCATCGATTTTTCTTGTGTCACACTTTCTGCCGACTTGGTACAGTCGCTAAATTATGCTCCAGCTTAAGCATTCATGAGGATAAACGTTTCCAGAAGCAAGTTTATTTCCTGATGGGTTGTTTCATTCCTTATTACTTATTTGTTGTAGCAGCAAGCGCTTCATCTTTCTATCGGATTTCAGATAAATTTTCAGAAGTAAGAATATTCGGCCTTCAATTCTCAAATAAAGAAATCGAGAAGCTTATTAAGCTAGTGAGCAGTATTTCCCAAACCATATTTTTTTCGCTGCCTGTGAATACGTTTATCTTATTTTATATCACTATATGTCATGATATTAGTCAGGCTTTTGTTGAATACAAACAGCTCATGATAAGTCAATCAAAACCAAACTACCAATACTTGATGAAGATTTATAATTCTTTAAGAAACATTGTGTCAGAAGTAGATAGTCATCTTAACTGCGTAGTGCTTTGGGCAGCACTTTCAAATGTTTTCTACCTGTATTTTGGGATAATTGTATTGACACAACACGATTTATTAATAGAGCAACTGATCTGTACTTGTGCAATCATTCTATTCAGTACTTTAATGTTCGTTCTGATGTGTTTCTGGGGTGACAAAGTATCGTGTTCGGCTGCAGATGTTGCTCGTGAAGCTCACTGCCTTCCAGAAAGTGCAAATTCTTCTGTAACTCACATCCGTTACCTTTTTGCAGTGAATCAAGACGTACATCTTTCTGTTTGGGGTTTTTTGCCATTAAGGAAAGGTTTCATTTTTGCTTCTGCTGGGACTATGATCACGTATTCTGTGCTGATAAAAGATATTATAAAAACATCTACAAAGAATGATATCTAAAATCTTCTTTTTTGAATAAAATAACCACAATGTGACTGAAATGTGTCTTCTATACTGTGTGGTTAATCTATATTGTTTAGAGTAACCAAAAAATTACACTGGTATTTTAAATTTTATTTATGACAGTATCAGATAACAGAAATATTTCAATGAAACCTAATATTTGCTAAAACCTACAGAATATATGTCGATTTATTAGAAAATGCAGAATCCTCAAATCACAATTTAAGAGAGAAAGTGCTATATTTTGCTTTTTTTCTGGCATGTATATTACAAAGGAATCTTTTAACAAGCCTATACTCTGCAGGAACGTCCAGACAAATGGAATTACTGAATATATCTGGTTAAAATGAGTAAGTTTTTCAAAATATTTATCTGGTGAATAAGCATGTGAATTTCTGCCGAATGAGATTATTTTCAATGGGTCCAATGTCAGGAAGACGTTCATCACTTTTAAAACACGTCATCTGAATAAAGGTACAAAGAAAATTTGATTATTTAATTTGGAGGAAGAATTCTCATTGAGACATTTAAAATAGGCGGAACAGTAAATTCTGGAACAATAGGCAAGAGTTCTAACAATTTCAAATTTTTTTCTCCTAACATCGGACCTTACTAGGATCAGAAGTCAAAACACGCTTTCACAATTACACCATAATCTACGGTATATTTGGGAATATAACGTGCTAAATATGAACACTGTGATATTGAGACTATTTAATTGATAAGAAAATTTGGGGTGGGGGGGGGGAGTCATTATTTAATGAGATTTCAGACATGAAGAAATACGCCGGCTTCCGCAATCAATTGGTTCAACTAAATAAATAGTTACCAAAAATTTCAATTAAATATTTTGTGTAACTGTGTTTTAATAATTAAATGGTAAAATATTTTTAAATTTTCGAAGTTTGATAGTCATATAACTCGTGCTATTTTAGAAGCTTTACATTGTTCCTTCTACTATGCATCTCTTTAATTTTATGCATATATATTAATACATTCAGTACCACACAAAAAATTCACAAAAAAAATCAGCACTAAATAAAAATGGACGCATTTTTAAAAAGCTTTATCTTTGCTTGTGTATGAAGTTAAATCTTAATTATAAATTCAACATATTTCAACAAGTATATTAAAAATATTTTTTAATATAAACCGACCCAATATAGAAAAATAAACCATAAATTCATAGTTTCATCATGAACAGTGGAAAAAAGGCCAAGATGAAGTATTAATATTAATAATGTGAACGGTTTGAGTATATCTTCCACTACAACATGTATTGTTGTAGAATAAGTTTAATATATTTTTTGAAAATAGAAAAAAAATGCGTAAAGAATTATTCGGAGAAAAAGTATCATTGAAATTTAACTTAAGGCAAAAAGTTAAAACAAATTCTGTAATATTTTTGTAAATTATGACGGGAAAAAACTAAAATTGGCCAAATTCTTAATTAATTCAAATCCTGATTAAAATTTCAAGGTATCATTTCAAAATTCATATTCTCACCCTCTAAAATACATATGCGCCAATTGTAGTAGATCTTGATCAATCCTTCTCACTTGTAGAACGCTAAAGCTTACGTCAATGCGCATCACGTATTCATGTTTAATAATAAATTAAATATTCAATTTAGTAATAAATGATATTAGAAATAGAAATAATTTTTCATTTCATATGATCCTTTTAAATTGATCCAAATTATATATGAGCCGAATTTGGTAGTTCTAGACGATACGATATTGTCTGTAGATTATATGTTCATTATTTTGCTTTAGACAGATATTTTTTATAATAATTTAAAAATACATACTGTAGCAGTTGCATTACTCTTATCTTCTCTTTTGGATACTAGATGACGATACCTGATTAGGCCATCCCATATGTCATCCCATAATGCATTGCGATTGTAAATAGAAGGAGATATGACGCTGAACTGTGAAGCGCGCGCGTGAATGTCTTGTCTTTGTGTTTGTAATTGTTTAGTGTGTGAATGTGATTATTAAAGAAATGTTTCCAACAACATTCGTCCTGTTGCTTCCTGCACAGATCATAATAATCTACATTCCACCACAATACCCATTTTGTGCATTTAAGTTTGAAAGAAGTTTGCTCTTATAGAAGACAAAAAAAATTAACTTTCAAGCAATAACATACACAGCAAATCTTCGCTCAGACTTCCATTGATCGAAGTAATTGCAACTAGAAACTCATATTATAGATTTTATATAACTGTTATAACTACGGGGGCTATCTCAATTTCTGCTGATTATAAAGATAAACGCCTATTTGGCATTCTACAGGTTAGATCATTTGATCTAGAGCTTCTAAGCGTGGCATATGTATATTTGGAGGGTGAGAATGTGCACCTTGAAGCAAAATTTTTGTAAAATTCTAATTAATTAAAAATTGTACAAAATTTTTTGCGTTTTACCACAGTAACATCCGTAAATACTGCAGAACAAAAATGATTTTCATATCATCTTGAAATTCAAAAAATTAATGTTTTGAATGCTATCTGTTATTTTAAAATATAATTTTTTTTTTTCAATTTCAAAAAATATTTTTAGTATATTTACCAACCATATATTTTTATCCAAAATAAAATTCAACATCCACAAACATATTATGCATGAAAAAGAAATAGTTTTTATAAACATATTGCCATCAATCCGACTAAAACTGAAAGTAAAAGATTATATTAATTCCTGCTGCAAACTAACCCCCCCCCAAAAAAAAAAGATGACTATTGCGCATTTCTTATGAAATAAAATAAAAATGAAACAGGATAATTTCTTGAAAGATAAATGCAAGAGGAAATATTTCTGGGATATTTCAAAATATATATATATATATTATTAATTCAATAAAGTTTGGTTAGTAAAAAAACACTTAGTTTAATATATACAGGATATCGATTCTAACAAGGGTCAAGGAAGTAATTTCTACATTTTTAGAAATAAATATATACATTACATCTAATAAGTAAAAATGATCTAACTGAAGTAGATAATTATATTTTATGAAATTTTAGTCAATAAATGCTGTGATGAATCACAGAATTTAAAAGTTTTATATAGACCCTCGATCCGATGAGTCCCATTAATAAAATATTTCTCAGACACTAATAAAAAAAGAGCTTATTTTTTCAATGAATACTGATTTATAAAAAATCTAAATACCAAGATTTTATAAAAATGCGCGATTTTAGGCAATTCCATTGACTTTCTGGAATTTTTTATAAAATAATCTCTCGAGATATTGAATTAATTATTGAAAATACTTTGTAATCCACATAAGATTTCAATGCTGAACGATTCTTTTTTCCACACTATTTGTAAAAAGCATGTTTTAGTTCCAGCAACTAAGTTTTTGGATTAATTGAAGTTTCACCACTTATGTTTAAAACTAAAGTTCAAATTTCAGAAGAAGAAGTAGAAGAGACAGAAGATTAGGGGAATGCATAGTATAGGGAACGGAACGGAGTAAGGCTGCTGTAATAATATGAATTGCATAACTACCAAAATTTGAAGTCTTTATTTCAAAATACTTTAAAATATTTTTCTGAAACAAGACAATAAGAGCATGTTATAAAAATATTTAATTGAATATTTTGGAAATCATTAATCCAGCTGGTCGTTATAGGTGGCGAGCTTTATAGTAAAGATATACAAGACTTCCAACTGCCAAGAGCTGAGTTGTTGCAAGAAGGACTTTCTGTTGCATATCAATCTTCTTATTTAACTGAATCACAGCAAAGATATAGCCAAATAGAGGGGAAAAAGTCTTCATTATTGTGATAAAGACAAATCAAAGCTTTTGGCTGATTTATTACAAAAAAGAACTGATAAGCTCTCTCCGTGGCTGCAATGAATACTCTTAGAATTCTTCAAATATATTATACAATCGAAACTTGTGACAGGGTGAAAAAAAATTACGCTACAGATGCATTATCTAGAAGTTCATTAGAATGCTGTGAAAATACAAGCTTCAGTGAGATTAAAGCAGAAGTCGTCCGTCCATTCAAGGAAACCGCTATCTCTAAGCATGTATAAGTAAAATCTTAATAATAAACCATGTTAATCTTCAGAAATAAGTCCTCTAAATTTTAAAATTAAAGACTTACAACAAAAAATTTTCAATGGGGAGACAATATACAACATAAATCAAAATAAATCCAATAAAACCAGAAGTGAGATTCAAATCTGTATGGGTGACCTGAAGGATAGGTGAGCAAGTAATGGAGACATTCTGTAAAAACAGCTCTAGGGAGACATTGAATCAATTCGAAATCTGGCAGCAACTAGGGAAGAAGAGGTTAAAGCAGAGGGCTTTAGCTGGGAACTCCTTCTTTAAAGGTCAACATATAAAGAGAAAAGAAAAAATGCTGTTGCAGAAGAAGAAGAAAAAACAATTTATCACCACAAAATTAATAAATAGTGAACGCTTTTGAAATAAAATGTTATATATTTTCAGCTCGTTCTGCACAAGAAATATTAAATCCTAAAAGTAAATCGTTCTCTGGAGCAGCGAAAGTCTTTGACAGGACTACATCGTGTTATCGGCGACATTTCAACTCTATAGCAAGTATGAAATAAATGTATTTCTCTTAAGCTATTAATGAAATTTTGGAAATGTATTAAGAGACGAAAAAAACAAATATTATCAGTAAAATCAAGCGAAACAGCTCACTTTTTAGGTATACATTGCCGAACAATACATTCATAATTGACTCGACAATGTCTTCAGTTACATCAAAGACGAAAAACAATAACATTCTCGGTGAATAGCTTCTTTGTCTGAAAACTGAATCGATAATAATTAATGACGTCTCAGAAAATGACAAATAAAGTCATTGATTTTTATCTCATAAAAATTTTCTCTTATTAAATAGAACTTTTTCCATTATTTCACCGAAAAAACACCAGTGAATCTATTTAAGACTCTATTGATTTTTTTTAATCTGTAATATTTTTAACATTTTCCACACCTGTATGGTTTCTTTTTTGATTCCCACAAACAATCAATTTTATCGTCTAATGTCGAAATGGAGTGTCTCTACTACACAATTGTGGTTCGTCTAGTTGTTTACACAATTTTCTAATTTAAAGTCTAGTAGAAATATCATCGCTTCTTTTTTTATCGAGCACTTTTATACTGAGCGAACCTAGCGAGAAAATTCTTATTCTTTAAAAAAAAAAAACTTTGGTTATTGAGATTTTTTTAAACACTGTTTGCCTTTATGAAACATAAATTTTAACTGTATTAAGAGTTGAGTTGCTGATAACCTATTTAAAAATATTATAACTAAATAAGATTTGTGAATACTCATTTCATATAGTTGTATATGATCGGAACGGTTTATTGAAACAATGTATCGTTTTATATAAAATTTAAATAAACTTAAAACATCAAAAAAGTGTTCATCACACAAAAATTTCAATAGAATTTTTAAATCAAATCTGTATTTCGTTTGAAAATTAAAAATTCCCTTTAATTTAGAATACAAGTTCATAATAATTCCGATTTCTGAATAAAGAAATAACCAAGGACTGAGGTAGAACCGTCCTTCAACGGTTCTTCTCGTGATAGCTTAAAAGGAAACTGAGAGTTAGAGCCTAATGGAATGACAAAAATATCCATTTATGAGCCGTCCTCCAGGACCTTCCACCGAAAACATTTCATCCCATGAGGTGGCTAACTCGATCCTACACCTTTCGTAATTTCGCGATAGAAGGGGCAATATATATACTTATACGCAATATCTCCTCTTTGAACTTGAGAATATAAATACTGAATTATGCATTGTATCATGAGAAAATAAACTATGCTCCTGCAACGCCACTACAATGTCATTTTTTATTTATTCCATTTCAGCATGATAAAGCCATTTTCACAGGATAAAAAAATAAGTTCCAGATTTATCTTTCTTTTGTCTCATATTATTACAACTTTTTTCTGTATTCTGCTCTACTCCTTTATTGGGAATTCAAATATGAAACACCCACTCATGATAGGAAATGTCATAATAAGTGTACTCTCTATCGCAAGCAGATTTTTCCTGTGTCGCCAATCTTCACGACTTGGCTGGGTTGCACAGCGCCTTTCTACTTTGCAAAGCAATAAATGCAAACTTTTTCATTGTCAAAATTGTTTATTAACAGGATCTTGTATTACTCATTGTTTAATTAATATTGCATTAAGTATTTAGTACGTTTTCAATGAAGATGAAACGCATGAGATTCAGATGTTTATCTTTGGATATAAGATTGAAGAGCCAATGTTATATAAGGCGTTTTTGATTACTTTGCAAATATTTTATATGCTTTTCTTTTCCTTGCCAATGAATGCTTTCATGACATTTTTCATCTTAGTATGCCATGAAACTGAAGAACTTTTACATTCGTTTAAGGAGACAATGATCATTCAAGAGATGCCCGATTATGGAAAACTAACGAAAACCTATTTATCGTTCAGAAAATGTGTTCTTGAAATAGATAGACAGTTATACTGCCTGGTGTTCTGGACATTTCTGGCAAATGTATTTGTTCTTTATCTTAGTATGATCGCTATTATTGGAGAAGGTGCTACACATATTGCTAAAATAATCAGCACCTTCTCTCTAGCGTTCAGTGCATTCATGTTCGTTATCACATGCGTTTTTGCAAAAAAGATACCAAGTTCTGCAACAGCCATGGCTGAAGAAGCCAGCACCCTCGAAGAAAATCCCAGGAATTCTTCTGTAATACACAATCGCTATCTTCACATTGTGAATCCAGATCTATACATGACAATAGGAGGATTCATTAACTCTGAAGAAAAATCTTATTCTTGTGTCTATAGGGACGATGATAACATATTCGGTTCTTATTAAGGACATTGTGAGAGACGATTGAAACCTTTTATAAGGCAGTGAAAAATAAACAAGATTGTTTCCTTATTATTGCTTATATTTTTAAAAATACAGAACTTGACATGTAGTTGCAGATTTCCAACTAAATAGTTTATAAGGCGACAGGAAGGTCGATTTAAAAATTTTATTGGCCTAGTTGTCGAATAAAGAAATCCTTTTAAAAAATGCTAATTCTATAAATTATTTCCAATCCATTAGAGAGAGAGAGATAGCTGCAACCGGAACTAGCGAATGTGGTATCTCCGAAACTTTATCGATATTCTCTAATAAAGTGCTTGAATATTATTAACCATACAACATTATTGATCAATAATTAAGAAGGAATCTAATAGCGCGTAATGTTTGGCGTATTTTTTCTTTGTGACTAATCGCTAAGATGCAGTTAATACTTAGAATACCTAAACCAAATTCGAAAAACCAAAATTTTTCTAAACCAATATTTGATACAAAACTACATTTATAGTCACGAAATCGCACACGACGTGTCATGTATTGAAACATTACATATCGTGTTTACAGACTTTTGAAAGTACTGGCCATGAAATGGTCTACAACTAAAATTGATAGGTATCTAAACCTTGAATGTTTAATTTGTGTACTATATTTTATCCATCTAGCTTTCTTCGTTCTGTATTGACCGTGTTAAATTACGTTTGGACAGACAGACTTCTTCTGAATTTGGGCCAACAAAATCAGGCAACGATATTTCGCTGATACGATACGAAACTTGCATCACCATGTCAGAATTAAATAAATTTAAATATAATAATTTAAATTGATTTAAAATTAATAGTTTAAATTAATTTAAAATAATAGTTTAAAGAGAAAGTCTTAATCTTAGTTTTTTTCGCGAAAGCTAACATTCTTTTATCTAATTCCTTTTTCCCAGTACTTTATAAAATGCAAGTTGAATTAGGGTTATATTCATTAATTAATAGTTCTCTATAATAATATTTATAAATTAAACAGAAGTTATTTATTGATTTATCTATAACTGTAATAATAAACCTCTCTTTTAAATGTTTTATTTTTTTTTCAATGATTTGTTAAGATAAATCCCCTCTTCTTTAGATCTGCCACTATCTGCATTAATTTTTGTCTTAACTTCTTTTAAAATCCTCACTTTCCATTCTACGAAACCTTCCGAAGACCAATGGTATTTTCTAGACAATTTAGTAATAAAAACATCCAAATCTTGTCCGATACAAAGATTTTTTTTAATTCTTATTTTTTCTCTCAATCTAAATTTGGTTCCCCTGTCCATTAAATCTCTTAGAGCTGGAATCAATAATTTTTAAATTCCCTGTTATAATATGGCCTTTATCAGCATTTATATAATCTTTATAAATTTCTTTGTTACAATTACAATCCGTTTTGTTTATCTTATCTAAATTTTTGCTATAGTAATTATAATTACAAATTCGTTTCTTGAAAGTTGCTGCAAAACTAAAGGCTATTGAAACAATTGCCTTATCCTTTAAAGGAAAAAATTCATTATTGTTGTGCACAATTTTAAGTAATTTAAGATTCTCGAAGCTGATATCAAAATTCTCACTACACAGAACTCTTTATTTAAATTATTTTTATTTTCAAATAATAAATCGTTTAATAATGGCTTAATATTGGAAAAAATATATCTTAGATTGTTCGCTTCAATTATATTATTTCGAGCCTCATTTAATCAATTTCTTTATAAAATAAAGTAGGTGAAATTTTAATATTCTAAGTAATGTTGTAAATAGAGCAATTTATCGATCTTCCATTTGTATTCTTATTCACCCTTCGAAAATCCAATATTGCAAGTTTTCTTTAATTTATAGTAAACATAATAATAATAGTCTTGGAGGAAGCATTTACAAATATTTTTCTCGGATGTCACACTTTAAATGGTATCTCATGTATTCATTCATTTTTTATTTGAATTTGCATCATTTGAAATTTAAAAAAATGATTTTGTCACTTCATGTCACAGAAAGGAAGGAAAATTTATGAAATAAACCATTCAAATGCCACATGTAAGTTTAAAAGAAACATATTTCGCTACTCGCACACGAAGTTTGGATTAAATTTTTTTAAACAAACGGTAAAGTTATTAAATTTAACGTATATCACTAGCATATATTTTTCTATTTGATTCTAGATTGTACATGTGCATTATCGCACATCTAGATAAATAAAAATAACGCTTCAAATATGCAGAGTAACACAAAAATGAGGTCCCCTCCTCTCCACCTATATTATAGGCTTGTCTTTTATTTCTTTCGCTGCAGTGCAATAACTGGATTTTCAACACAAAATGAAAAGCGAACCATTGATGAGAAATTGCTAATTTCAATTTCATATATTATAATAATTACTCAAAGTATAATGATCCTTTCAATTATCACTACCTCGAAGATCACTACCATCATTGTAGGCTGGATCGTAATGAGTACATCGACAGTGTGTTTGCGATATTTTCTCTGCCTCCGTGCACCGAGACTTGGCGAAGTGGCACGGCGTCTTTCTGCTCTCAGTACCATGAAAGATCACCGTTTCAATCTGCAGTTTAACACGTTAGTGTGGTTGAGCATTATTTATTTTTTATTACAAGTTACTGCAATGTTTGTGGCATGCTATCGCTCGGAGGATATCTGCGAATACAAATCGTTCTTCTTTGGTGTTCAGGTTCAAGATGCGAATACTGCTTTATTAATAGGCGAGTTGTTGACTTTTACTTTTATTTTATTTAGTACCACACCAGTGAATACGTTTACTGTATACTTTATGATCGTTTGCCAAGATATTGTGTCATTGTTTGAAGCATACAAAAAACACCTGACATCCCAATCCGCACCCGATTATCAAAGACTTCTTCAGAAACATTTTTCTCTGAGAAAACTTGTGTCGGAAATCGACAGTCACATTAGTTGTATAGTATTCTGGGCCGCTCTTACCAATGCGTTTTCGATTTACTTGGCCGTGTATGGAGTATCGGAAAAAGCGGACAGTTTAATCGAACTGAAAACTTCTATGTTGATAGCAGTTCCGTACAACACGTTGCTTCTCTTTTTCATGTGTTTGTGGGCCGACAGAGTATCGACTTCTGCTTCTTCTGTGGCTGAAGAAGTACATTTTCTCGGAGGAAATTCCAGAGTTTCTCCTGAAACGCATATTCTCTATCTTTATCTTGCGAACCGGGACGTGCATTTGACTGTGTGGGGTCTCTTTCCTCTCAAGAAAAGCTTCTTATTTTCGGCCCTCGGCACTATGATCACTTACACGATACTGAGTAAAGATATTTTTAAGAGCGAATAAGATTCACGCATGAATCCTTAATATTTGTAAGCAACTAGTGCTCTTTTCATGAAAATTTCTTCATTTCCGAGCTTGTAGATACCATGAATGGAAAAGAAAATAAGAAAAATATAGAATATAATGAAATAGAATTATATATTCTGAAGAGCAAGTTATGCGTTTTTCTATTAAATATGCTGCCAAATTATGAGATATTCAAACGCATATTGTCCGGTTAAACTTTCTTGAGATTCGACAGCTGATAGTGCCAAAAAAGGAGACAGAACATAGATATTTAAAAGACAGGAAATTCAAATTTATAAAAATTAAATGATTGTAGTCCGAGCTTGCTTCAAATTATAAAGGAATAAACAGATAGTGAAATAAAAAGCAGAAGAAATGAATATGGATGAGTAGGTAACGGGGATTCGTTCATGGAATTCTGTTACATGCTATATAGGTTTGCACCTTCATGTGAAGTTTCGAATAATACTTTTTGTTACGTAAATCTATCTGAAATCGAACAAAATTATTTTTAAACAATTAAGTCAGTGAATTATTAAAATTTTGTTGATTCACAAATACGTTATGCCTCGAAGAAATAATTTTAAAAGCTCTACGTTTTAAAAATAGGAAGCAGGATCAAGAATATAAACTATTTTTTTTTCATAAATTTAGCCATTTATGTACGAAGTATATATAAAAGAAATTAGCTTTATACAGTATTAAAATTTTAATTAATAAATTTTAGTTTAAACAGCAGAGCTCGGTGCAAAACGCTTGCAACTTAGCCTAATTTATAAAATCAATTAGTACAAATAAAATTATTTTGAGTAGTTAATTTGTTAAATTGTCCAGATAATCATTTATTGTGCTAATATCAATAATGTTACGTTTATCAATAATGTTTATCTTTACGTTTCCGTATAATGTTCTCGTAGGAATGACTTCAATAACATAATTCAATATGATTTGAATCATTTCCTAGAATGCTAAACAGCCGAGATATGTAACGGAATAGATGCGTCGATTCGTTTTAAATCTATAATATTCTTTGGTAAAATTTGTCTAAGATAATTTCATATAATTCAAAATTTCTCTAAACTTGACATCATATTCGATTTCTCCATGTGTGTACTTAAGAATGTATATTTTTGTCAATTTTATAAATCTTGCGATTTCACAAGACTTTTTTTAATGATATTTTATTTTAAATGGTTGACCTGACAACATGAATGTGATATTCGATATGATTAATAGTATAATCATCGGACACTGAGGTTTCCCATTAATTTTAATGTAGCCAAGAACACAAATAAAGTAAGCAATTTCATTATGAAGAAAAAAATAAAATGGTATGAAATTGAATAGTAACAGTGGATTTGTAACTGGAGAAACAACTCTCCCTTTAGTTCCTTGTTTGAGTTACAACACACAATGCCATAGGAAGCAGATAGTATATGAAAAAACTATTACCAGAAAGTTATCTTCATCTTTCAAATTCATCTAGAAAACAAATTTAGGAATAAATGAATGAAGGAAACAAACATGAATATGAAAACGATATTTTCCATATTCATGTTTGATATGAATAAGATATTTGTTACGATCAAGATATTTTTTCTAGTATTTTCATTCTTTAGTTATAATAATACCAGTTCAAATTGCCTGCTGTAATTTTGATAGAATTTAACATTTGTATTTATAACTTAATTTGTTTTTTATTGATACATTTAATGTTCAGTTAAAAAATCGATGGTATACGGCAACAACTTACACAAATATTAATATACCTGCAAAAGTATAAACATTTTGTACTAATATTATATAACAATGGAAATAGTTTATTGATAATTAATACATACCAATAAACGAAACTCTGAATTAAAGTCCTCATTTGATTCTAATAATATATTATGTTAAAACGTTTTTTCTGCGGTGATCTACTGGAATAATTTCATGTCTACATTTTAGTGACAGGTAATGGAAATGTAGTATAATAACTATATACTATAAAGAAATATACCATTTATTTTCTTGGGGTAGAATTTTTTGAAAAAGTGCATTTTTTTGGCAATCTTTTTATTAAGCGCTTTGTTAGCAGAGGTTTCCAAATAAAAGAGAAAAGATTGATCTATAAAATAATCCATAAAAATATTTTATAGCAAAAAATTAATGACTCCTTGCAATTTCATCGTCTTTATGCTATGTAAAACATGGATTAGTCAAAGCTTAACATTGTGGGTAATGGTTCAATCCCTTGAATATTGAAACAACGGAAGCATAGATATAGAGACACTCATCAAGCTTGTGAGATTTAAAAAATAAATCGTAGTAATTACATAAGCTGGCATTGCTATGGTAAACATATACTTTATCTTGGAGGAAGTTGTGCACATTGAGTTTCTTCGGAAGGACATAAACATCAATGCTTATGACATATCAAAACCAGCGGGAGTAGTGCCCCAAAAACTTTCTCGCATACTCTCTACTAAAGGTTTTATCCCAGAGAACACCTTGCATGGCATTGACATATAATAGTTACAAAATATTTACCTTTGATGTGAATTTAGCATTTTTTACTGTATTTATTTATAGTGGGATCCTTGGCGAATTTTTTTTTTGGCGATTAATCCCTGAC
Source organism: Argiope aurantia (assembly GCA_026543865.1). NCBI lineage: Eukaryota > Metazoa > Arthropoda > Arachnida > Araneae > Araneidae > Argiope > Argiope aurantia. The sequence goes on along the minus strand of JAPMOR010041286.1, from coordinate 10,279 downwards.
ATTCCGTTAAGAGTGTCTGAAAATCGAATTAATGTTTCAGACGCGTTTTCCCCAACCAACTAAAACAAAAATTTGAGACAGAACTACAACTGTAGTCACAAAATCTCAATACCAAATTTGATATATTTAAATCATTGAATTATCTTGTTTACATGTTTCTGAAAGTACTGACCAATAGAGGATCAATTTCTCTTTGAATTTGGCTTAAAGTTTGATATGTGTTTTTCGAACTCAGGGTAGTCAGGGTAAAACTTGGAAGTTTGTCAAAACATCGGTTTCGAATTTCTTGACGAGTATAAGGCTTTTCTCTATCCTACATATACAAGAAAGTAAAAACAACAGGAAAGTTCGACAAAGGAGTAAAGGCAGTTCCATAACAATCTAAATACTTATACGACAAGTACAATACAAATTTTTGTTTTAGAATTTTCATTAAAAGGCATCAATTCTTTACATTTTTTTTATATTCGGCAAGAATAAGAAATACATTTTTTGTCAACAACCATTATGTATTGGTAACTGCTCAAAACTCCAACTGCTCAGGCAATAAATTGCTGTTGACAAAGACTTAGATTATCAGTCCTACTTTGAATAAGTGTTTGAAGTGAATGACAGATTATATACAGAATCACGTGAATTGATCATTGTACCGCTTTCGACTGAGGATCCATTTTCCATGTAATCGAGTGTAATTTACTTTTCGCTTATCGTATATTCACCCAAAAATGAACTAGTCATTTTTTTATTTTAGATTTAAATAAATATTTTTTTCCTTTACGGAAGCCATAACATCTCGTATCTTTTACAACTTGTAGAAACTATTAAATATAAAAGAAATAATACAAATTACAATACTTGAAGAAATGAAGGTATTGATCTCTTTTCGAAACTTTCTTTTTATCTTCTCTAACAAATCTACTTGTGTATCATTAACCATATGCCATTGACGAACAATAGATATGTGAAAGTCTGTTGTAGTATAATCCCCAGCAATTAACAGCAGGGATGTGGTTAAAACACGAACAGATATTAAAGACGTGTTCTTTTAATGGTCTTATGTATGTTATGCTCATAGTATACAGGATCCTTTCTAATGCACAACAGTCCTATGACATTATAACGCTATTAAAAATTCATCAGTTCATCTATCTTCTAAATTTCGTGATATTGTTACTTTATATTTTATTCGTATTTTAAATTACACAGACATAAATAAAATCCTTCTTGTTTAACTTTCAACAATGAAAAAAAAACTCACTTCATTAAATATTTGATGAAACAATAAAACCTATTTGAATTTCAAGGTAACAATTTAATATATTATTGAAAATTAAGCAAAAAATGCATTAAAAAACTGCCAAAATTCAGAAAAATTATACTATTATATCAAGAGAGAAATCAAGAGAGATTTCTTAAAGAAACTAAAAAGAGATTTGTTTTACTTTCTCGTACAAGCTGTACGTTGAAAGTGTAGTAATAGTCAAAAATTTTCAAATCGAGGTTTAGATGAATCTCTACATTTTAGACCTTCCTGAGTTCGAAAAACACTTCGACAAACAGAAACTGTCAGTCTATCTGGTACGCTTTGACCTAGACGGATGAAATTTTATGTACAGTATTTTCACCAATTTGCTGATTTCTATCAAATTTTATGTAAAATCTGTTCAAAGAAAGTTCGTCTGTCCAACTGTTTAAATATAAGTTAATACGATCACTACAAAATGAAGAAAGCAAGATAGATAACATTCGATACAAAGATTTAACATTTGTAGTGTTGACGCCTGTCAAAGTTTAAGCCAAAACCAACAAAGGATTGACTATCTGTGGATTTGTACTTTCAGAAACATGTAAATTTTCTGAACGCATTTGCTTAAATATAAACATATCTAAAACACAAATTTGATTTTCCGATACCATTAGCCGCATGCCACGAATAAATCACCAAATAACTCGCCAAACTTGATACGAATATATTCAGCAAAAATACTAAATTTATGCCAACAGTTAATATTTGTAACTATCGTACGCAAATGCCATGCAAGGCGTTCTCTGGTATGAAAGTTTATTAGAAAGTAATGGGAAAGTTTTGGGGTGACCACTACTATTGGTTTAATATTTTGAAATGATTTAAAATTAATTATATACAGAAAAATTATATGGCTCAAAATTTAGCATCATTGATAAGATTTTTTTCGAGTTTCATATGAAGTAAAAATTATTTTTATTCTATAATATTTTCAGAAGTGAAAAAACTTCAAAATTTCGCATCTTTTTAATTAATTAAAACTTTAATCAAAATTTGAAAAAAAAAAAGACTCCTGTGTCATTTCTACAATTAATAAATGTGTAAAAAATGTAAGAAAATTTCCACAATAAATAAATATAAATATATAAATTTGTAAAATTTAACAATTTTAGGCCGAATTGTCTTACTTATAGGGCACCAACACACACAAATTGATTCCTTGGGATGAATGCCATAAACATTCATCCCAAGTTATAATTAGAGCTACCAAATGTGACACAGATATATATTAAAAGATAAAAATATGTACTCCGATTAAACTGCTTGCTTCGTTTAAACGACATGCTCCAAAAAGGCTTCGTCTAAACAACAACAAAAACGTTTACAGAAAACGATTTTGTATTAGAGAAAATGTAATAACTTCTGTTTCAAATTATTTAGATTTCAGGAGAGATGAGAGAAAAATAGGGAAATCCATACTACATTGAAAATAATGGTCTCAAAGCTTCGAACATAACAGTATATTTTGTTGAAGAGTTATCTGAGATTTGCATAAAATATTGAATTGATAATTTTAACAACCATTGATCTGACCTCTAAAGGCGACCAACTGGTTTCCATAGGTGGCTGATATTAAAATAAAGTTTTTAAAAGAGAAAAATTTCCAGATAGCTATTTTCCATGTTTATTTTTTCGAAGGAAATTTAAATTTGACAATTTCAATATACTTTAGATTTTCCTATGCTTGGTTCACATTTTTATTTTGATTCTGAATTTTTTTTATATAAAGGTTTTTCTTTTTAATGTGACGATGAAAGGGTTTTTTTTACTACCAAACAGCTTTTAATTAGACGTGTTTTCATGTTTGTCAAGATGGAATCTTGCCATTTGTTTCTATTTAATTCGGAGCTTAAGGACTGAAATATTGTATACATGTATTTTCAATGACAATTTTTTTTTTAACTTTCAGAATTTAGTTATCAGTTGATCACTACATTTAATTAATTTTTTTCCATAAAATTGATGACAACTGCTAATGAATTTGAAAAAAAATCATTTTTGAAGATTTCATATTAATTATAATTAAAGATTAAAATATAGAAGATATTAAAGATTAAAATTTTAAGTTACTAATAATATTATGTTTTCAAGAAATACTTTTGTTGAATTTATTTAAGTCTTGATTGGAAATAAGTATCTCAAGCCTACTTTTTAACATTAAATAAGATTCTTCTAATAATCTCAAAAGCAAAAAATAAAAAATCTGAACAATACAATAAGAAATTTTAAAACGTATAAAAATTTAAATTAATGATGTTTAAAGCTGACAGCTGAATGCAATATGAACATCTATAAAATTTTACTGAGCCACAAACAAGATTAATTTAAAAATAACATTTTGTTTATTGGAAATGTTAACCAAAAATCTACATGCTAAATTTTTATTATTCGCTACTGAAATGACGTGATTGGAGTAATTAGAGAAATAGCAATTCGAATAAATCCATTTTCAAAAGATAACAGGCAAAGAAAAATTAAAGGGATGAAAAATAATATAACTTATCTGAAGCACACGTAAGAATGACGCATTTGTTGAAAAGATGAAATACTGTGGTAAGGAATTAGTTACAATCTCATAAATAATACAATCTGTCTTGAAATCAAAGACGCCAGGATTACAAGGAACTATGCAATATATTCATCCTGTCAATCTAAAATCTAAAAGACAAAATAATTCACTAACATCTAGTATATTTTTTATGAATGTTTTCCTTCGGAGAATTTCATGAAAATTAGAAGAGAGCATATTTTTTTATAACAAAATTATTATAATTGCATTTCAGGAAAATATCTGAAAGGTATTTATGGTCAATTCATACTCAAATAATATTTACTCGAGCACACATGTAATGTACAGTATACATTTATATTTTACAATAAGGCTGTAAACTATAAATTGATACACATTTTTTTGTCTCCATTTATTGGTCATTACTTTGTTTTTAATGGAACCTTATTTTGTATAGATGTAATTCGTAAATGCTGAGTGATAAGCTTCATCGCACGGTGAAACACTAAGAAACTGACTGTCCTGATAAGAGGAGTGCTCTTGATATTTTGATATGCCACTTGCTTTTTTTTCCAAAACAGATCATAGTTACGTTAAGTAAAATTAAAATTATACTATTTTTCTTATAAATAAATTTGTTAAACGACAAAAAATACCCCTAAACTTTAATATATTTTTCAACTGCTATTAAAAACCAGTTTTCTTACCAGTTTAGCAGTTTTCTTTTCATTATCTTTTTAAATAGAAACATGCCACATTCGATGACCATGTATTCGTCAACCATATTAATCAAGTCATTCAATTTTGATGAATTGCATCTTATCATAACAAAAGTTTTATAAAAACTTCATTTTAAATTAATTCATTTCCACATTAAATATAGAACATTCTGATTAGTTAACTATGCTTGCTAAATAGTAAATAAAATTGGCAAAATCGGTCTATTGTAGGATTTGGAATTCCAAAGATATATTTTTTCAATATGGGGAGTAATTAAGATGGGATATGAGGGATTTAATACTCGGGTTGGACAGGAAAGATTTAAGTTTTTCAAAATGGGGAGGCAGATAAGTATTGAATACGCGAATTAGAAGTCAAGAGCATTCAAATGAAATAAAAATTCGCGAAATATTTCGGTAATTGTAGCTAGAGATTCTGTCAATGCTTTTTCTTCACAGATAACGCATAATGAAGCGGCATTCTTGAAATTTCTCTCGAAAATGAAGGATTGTCAAGAACAGCCAATCATTCAGGATATATTTAGGTATCATAAGCTTTCATGAGAAGTAAAAATTAGGGAAATCTATCTAGTATTTGTGGCTGGGTGACTGGGTGACTGCGTTTGAGTTTTCCTAATTATTTTAAACATATAGATTGATTTTCAAATGATTTGAGATTTAGGTTGCTATTTAAGTTATAAAGGATAGAAATATCATAAAGGAGTATCTTTAGACATCTGACTGTATTGAATCTCATAAATACAAATATATTATCTCTATTTGAATTATAATTCAAAAATTTTCCCATTGACTATCGATTATCCAGAATTTTAATGTTTTAAAGCGAGTCCACATTAACTGGATATTAAAAATAAATTGCTAAAAGGAAAACATAGAGACCATTTGAAAATCAGCCGGGCTTGTTTTTGCTTTCCCTTGCCTTTATTGTCCCATTAGCAAGAGGGCAGAGGAGTGAACTTTCATTTCTACTATTTATTTTGACCGTTCTATTATGACGGTTTTTACCGTCTACTCGTAGCTCGGTTTTTACCGCCGGCAAGTGTGATTACTGATCACAAGAACAAATTCCTTCTTATTCAAAGCCATAAATATATCGATACAGAGTAATTGACTTGTAATTTTTTCAAATAAGAACTTTGTTCCCCTTTAAAATCTACTTTTCTTTTAGTGAGGAACGTTTAGATAAAGTAGATATTTTTTTAGAGAAAATATTGTTTAATATGAGTTAAATTTTTTTTTATTAAATACTAGCCGCCTTTGGCGACAAGCCGGTTCGCCAATCTTAATGTTCATTGAAACTTTAATAATTAAATATTTTATGCAATTCCTACTTTAATAGCTTCTTCATCATTATATTGTAAAACTTCAAATTTTGATAGTCATATTATTCACTCATAATATTATAAAGGCCTTCAGTCATAGCGTAATATGAATCTCTCTAATTTTCTGTTAGCTCCCGTAGAGTTTATACTTTAAATTAAAGTGGAAAGGATTAATCTGCAATTAATATAATAATATTTTTTACTGAAACAAAGTATTTTTTCGTAATATGATTACTGAAAACAGAGTCACTGTGCGTTTAAACTTTATGGCCGCTAAAGAATATCTTTCTAAATTTATATAATATTTCATAAACAAAATTTTCTCAGATTCATCATGACCAGATCGATTAATTAACAATGTTTAATTTTAAATGCATAAAACACTAAGAAAATAAAACGAATCGTTAAAATAATTGGTTGAAAACAGGTTTAAAAAAACTACTTAAAAAACGATGTACTTAAAACCATAAGCATATACAAAAAATATATAACTAACATAGATACAATTTAATTACAAAAGCATGCAACTAACCTAAAAATAATTTAAATCAAGTCCACATCCGTTGATAATAATTGTCAAGGATCAGAACACAATGCGCATGGGTGAATTTTCAACGCCAGTTACGGTAACGCAAATGCGTGAATTTTTCTGCGCCAGTTGGAGTAAGACTATGCAGATAAGAAATTTTTAATTTTCTTTATTCTGTTTTATATTAATTCGAAAGTACTTCAGAATGAATCTGAAAGATCGATTCATTAACAATGTTTAATTTTAAATGCACCAAACATTGAGAAAATAAACAGAATCGCTTGAAAAAATCGGCCAAAAAAATCTTAAGCCTAGCCTTATTAGCGTGGGGGAAAAAACTGAAGCCTTACTCATTTGGCGGTGGGGAAAATTAAGATTTTTTGGCGGGAAAGTTAGTTTTTAATTAATAATTAAAATTCTAATTAAAAATTCAAAAAAAAGACCCCAGGTGCACATTCTCGACCTCCAAGGTATACATGTACCAAATTTTGTAGCTGTAGGTTAAACGGTCTGGCCTGTAGAGCGCCAACACACACACACACACACACACACACACACACACACACACACACACACACTTTAAAACTTTAATAACCAAATAACTGATTCTTCATACGAAACGAATAGCATTTTAAATCATCGGTACATTTTGTTATGGATTTTGCTTCTTTTGTTTTTTATTTTAAAAGGGCGCCTTATATAAATATAAAACATTAAAGAAAATGTTTCACGATTTTTTTTTCTCTTTGAAGAAACATCTAAATGAATGCTATATGAGTTTTAATTAACTCAGTGTGAATTATTTTGCACAATTGTTTTTTTTAATTCATTATCTTTTTGCGCATGTACATCATCGCTTTTTTTCCAACAATTTGGTCTCTACTTACTCTTTTCTATGATGCACTATTTATTTTTTAATAGATATTTTAAAACGATTTGCTTGTATTCCTTTGAGCTTTTCCAATGCATGTAGCATTCCACTTCAATATTTGCCATGTACATAAAAGAGTTTTAAAAAATTATTTTGAATCGATTAGTTATTTAATTAGACATAAGTAATTTTTGATACATTAATGTCAGTTTGAAAGGTGACAGGCAGTTTGATATGACAATCAAATCAAATAAAGGTTATTCGATTTATTTTCATACTTCAAAAAGTTTTTTAAGTTTTCTAATTTCTTCTTTCTACATTTTATCGATTTATAAGAAAGAAGCCTTTTTCGTTATTGAGGGAAACTAATAAAGCTTCTTCAAGGGCATCACTATTTACCATTGTTGTAATTTAAAGAAGAAAGACTTAAGGATTTTTTCAGTTTATGAGTACATTAGATAAACGTTTAAAAATATCTGCACCACTAAATTTTCCATACGCATATCGCTGAAATCAAGTGGAGAAAAATTAAATTTTATAATCAAAGTTAAAGAATGGAATTTGCTGAACAATGCGCTGATAAATTTTAATTTATATTAAACATTCCCATGACATGGCATAGAGTCTGCGAAGATTGTAATAGATGGATCAAGAAGAATCTTTCAAGACTTCTGAATTTGCTTTTCTTAGTAATTTAAGATTGAAATTATTATTTAAACTTCTTCATATTCTACATTTATATATATAGGACTTTGAATTAAATTAAATAACACCAGTGCTTAACTAAGTCGAAACATGCATCGCAATTTCAAAGAAAATATCCAATTCAAAAAGCATTATAAATATATTTTTTACTTCTTTCGCTTCACCTTTGTAGCAGTACGTTCCCCCACCTTGGCCAACTCAACATGCTTTGAAAAACTAAGTTTATTGGTGTCTCAAATTATAATCACATTTCAAAGTGTCATGAATGCATCAGTGATAGTTCACGCTCTATCTGTTTCATCGGGAATGGTGTTTGGATACGTCATATTGAATGTATTGTCCATCATTCATCGATATTTTCTGTGTCATAATTCCTTTCGGATTTGTTTAATAACTAAACTCCTTTCGGATTTCAAAATCAAAAACGATAAACACTTTCAGAAACGCATTTACTTCCTTATGGTATGTTTCATTGCTTATTATTTACTGATTATAGCAATGACAACTGTAGCCTTCTTTCGGAAACCAGAAAACTTTGCATATCCAACATTTTTTGGGTTCCAATTTCCTGATCAAACTTTCGTCAGAATTATGTATCTAATGACTGCCATTTCCCAAAGTATATTCTTTTCGATGCCAGTAAACACATTTATCTTATTTTATATCTCCGTGTGCCATGACATTAGCCATGCTTTTAATTCATACAAAGAAATCATGACGATTCAATCCTCGCCAAACTACTTGCAACTAATGAAAATCTATAACTGTTTAAGAAAGCTAGTGTCCGATGTGGATGGTCATCTCAATTGCATTGTGTTTTGGGCAGCTCTTACAAACATATTCTCACTCTATTTTGGTATAATCGGTTTTTCTCAAGCTAACATTGAAGAGAAGATTTGTGCATCCGCAATGATCCTGTTTAACACTCTAACGTTCTTTTTGATGTGCGTTTGGGCCGACAGAGTGTCGTGTTCTGCATCAGCTGTAGCACGTGAAGCAAACTGGCTTTCAGAAAACGGGAAAAATTCTTCTGTAACGCACATTCGTTATCTCTTTGCAGTGAATCAAGATGTGCATCTTTCTATTTGGGGTTTTCTACCCTTAAGAAAAGGTTTCATTTTTGCTTCTATCGGGACCATGATCACGTATTCTGTGCTGATAAAAGATAATCTAAAGCATCAATAAATAATGATTTCATCTTCTTTGATGGGGGGGGGAAGAGATATGCGAAGAATGCATTAAACATTTTGTTGTAGATTGCTTGGTTCATTTATATGGTTCAGTGCGATCATGATTCGATTGCAGCAAAAGATTTAATCTAAAGTTTCAAATTGTGTGACTGAAATATGAAGGCAAAGTGTCCGAAAACCCAAATATTTATTAACTACAGATAATCAAAACAATTTGTATTTCTTATAGATAATATCGCCGGCGTCCTGGCATAGGGGTAGCGCGTCTTCCCCGTGATCTGGGCGTCCCGGGTTTGAATCCCGGTTCGGGCATGGTTGTTCTTCATCTGTTCTATCTGTGAGATGTGTGAAAGTGGCCCCATGTAAAAAGGGGTGATGTGATGCGTGAGTAGCTAAGACGCACTCTTGGCCCTAATTAGCGCTACTAGAACAAGAGACGCTTCCTTGGCTTTAAATCGCTGATTTCGTCAGCTAGCTTGCATGATAAGTGTCATTATAAACAACAACAACAACATAGATAATATCTCAATAATCGCAAACACAAAATTTCTTTGCCATCCTACCTTAGGATCCGATGTGACCATCGTAACGAAAACATGGGCGGAAACTGAAGGTGGGGCTTAATTGCCGTATCCGTCATTGGCCAATTCCTACCGTAAAAATTGTATTTCATCTCGATGTGGCAGTAACTCAAGTACACATGATTAATATATTCCCAAGGAAGCCAGAACCTGTTTGTTATTGCATTAATTTCCCGTTCGTGGTGCCTCATAAATGGGATAATAGTACAATAAATGTGATAAGATGACACACTAACGACATTAATAAAAAAAGCATATCTTAATATCCTGAAAATTCAAATTTGAACTGATTTTTTCGAGCAGTTATATTTTTTTCATAATATGATTAATGCATCGATGAAAACGTTTTCTCTATTTTAGTAGTTCCTTTTTATATTCATTTGAAAAAATCAACCAATCAATGATTTTACAATCACAATTTTTTTTATTTACAACTAGCCGCCTTTGGCGACTAGCCGGTTCGCCAGTATTACCGCTCACTACAATTTTCAATTAAATGTTTTAAGTAACTGGTCTCTTAATAGAT
>JAPMOR010041278.1:993-11128 GCA_026543865.1 Argiope aurantia | reverse complement strand
ACATTTAGATTTATTTGATGAAAGTTCTGACGCCATATACATCAACCCAGTGCTCTTCCTCTGTCTCTACTGTTATTTTTAGAAATTTATTGCTCATAACTGAGCGTAGGGAAGGAGCCTGTAATTTTAAGATGTTAAACATTGTTCTAAAGTCTGCTCGGGGGGTAACAAAGAAGGGCGGCACTCTTCTTTGTTTTGGCTGTGCAGGAGGCATTTCGGCATCGACCTCGTTGTCTAGCACAACCTCTTCAATTCCTTCTGGAACTTGTTTAGTTTTAATTTCTTCATTATTTTTGTCATTGTTTAATTTTAGGTTCTTGACTTTTCTGATGAGGTGGGCCGCCGGGGCAATGAACCCATCCTTTTCGGCTACTCGTTTCTTCCTTTCCTTAATTGGGCTGCCTTTCGGCGAAGCTTGATTTTGGTTTACTACATTACCACTGAGATCAATTTTCTTTTTGGGTGTAGTTTTTACATTTGATTTAACATTATTTTTACTTTTATTCTCATTTGAGGTTGCGTTAGAAGGAGAGTTTTTCATCTTAACTTTTTCACATATTACGTTAAGTTTTCTGACATTTTCGGGAAGCTTAAAAAGGGGGATCCCTAACTTAACTAGAAGGGTATTTAAACAGCCACTCACCTGTGCAATCTCCTTCTTGACTTGGCTGTGGCTTTTTTCGTCCTTGGCCGTAGCAAGGGCCTGGGCCCAGTTTCCCAGGTTTTCTTTCAGGGATATTGCTTGAGTAATTTCCAAGCTGTGGGCAGCGATGTACTCATCCGTGATGACTATTGATGCCGGTGATATTGGCCTCTGATCCTTCGGATTTTCTTTAGTAGGTTCCTTCATGGCTTCCTTAGTGACTTCCATCACTTCATCATCAGAAGAGGAGCTTTGATCCCCCTTTCCGCAAAGGTCCTGAACAGGACCAGTCCGGGGGGTCATTGTTCTCGGTATTGTAGGCTTTGTTGGTGACAACACCCGCAAAAGCAGCTCTTGCTCCACACACGTGTTCTCCATTTGGAGACCAAAAATCTCTTTTGAGAACAGGAAACGGTTACAAAAATCATGTACTGTCACATGAATGGATCCAAAAGCATATCTTATAGCGTCTCGGAGCATGCGCAGTAAAAGACCCATTTTTTATAAAATCCCCTTCGAAATGAACGTGTTTTCATCATTAGTCTCCAGACTTAAAAGTGTCACCATGAGTTTACTGCTTCCACTGCAATTTGCCGACCGTTTTTTTAAAGTACGGACACAACTTGCACGTCTGCGACATTCCAAAATTTATAGACTACGACTTTTGCCCTTTTTGTTACCGGCCTGCTCGCCCGCAAGACACGCTGATGGCTGTGCAATATCTTCAGGCCACCAACTATTTCAAATAGTGGACGGGAACGTTCCACATCTACGGAAGCCAGCCCGTGGATCTGACGTGCGGACACTCGATTTCCATAGTGCAGTACGTCCCGTACCTTATCCAAAACAAGTGTCCGGAATGCCTCTATACAGCCCACCCGAACGACAACATGCGAGTCGTTTGCAATTTGCAAGAGGCTTATTTCTTTCGAGAAGAAGCGGCCATAAATTCGTGCCCGGATAATGACGTCAGCAGCAGTGACTCTGGTTTCGCAGAAACGTCGAATGCTCCAGACAGCCCGGCGGGGCAGATTGATTTGGCAAAAGTCGCTTGGGACTCTGACGATACTCTCGTTGACTTGACCATCAATTGGGAACAAGAGAGCGACGAAGAGACAATTCCTCGATCCTTACCAGTTCCACACGAAGCGAGAGTCGTCGACTTGACCTTAGATTGGAATGGGGACAGCGATGCAGAGACGATCACTCGGTCTTCACCAGTTCCATCCGAGGCGAGTGTCGATTGGGATTGTGATGCAGAAATCTTGACTCGATCCTCATCTAGTATCGAAATCTTCGACTTGAAGCTAGAGTAGATGTGGACTTTCTATTTTTTTGTATGTGAAAAAAAAAGAGGTCTAAAAAATGGGGAGAAAAGAAATCTGGCTGCAGCTAGATTTCTTTACTCCCCATTCTTTTACGTTCGTTCTAGACCGAGCTCGGAAATGTATTTAAAAAAAATGAAATTTGAATTTGTAACCAAGTGAAAGAATAAATATCTCTTTTTTTATCTTTAAAAAAATGTGTTTTTATTGACTCGAAATAATTCAATTTCCAACAGGCACTGCCGAAATGAAGAACCAAAAAGAATAAAAAATTGCATGTTGCATGCAACTTTTCGTGCTACGAGGTGTCTTCATATTTCTTATGATAAGAATACAACTGTGCAACTAGTTGCAAAGTTGCATTTCTAATATAAGAAATATAGAGACACCTTGTTGCACGAGAAGTTGCATACAACATGCAACACTGACTTTTTCTTTGTTTCGAAGGTTAGGCAATAATTACTGAGTGTGGATTTTTTTAAATTAATTAATTAATTACGTGACCGGATATGAACTTTAGTATCATTCCTGATGCATAACCAAGTTGCATGTTACATGCAACTTTCGCGTACAACAAGATGTCTTTATATTTCTTATAATAAGAATGCAACTTTCCAAATAGTTGCAAAATTTGCATTTCTAATATAAGAAATATAGAGACACCTCCTTGCACGAAAAGTTGCATGTTGCATGCAACTTGGCCTTTTTTTCATTTCAGTTGGGAAAAGAGGTCATTTGAAGCTGTTAAATAATCGAAATTATTGACAAATTGGTTTTTACCAAAAAAGTTAACGTTTAGTAATAAAAACTCATCGAGAATGCTACTACCTCTCAAAGTACTCAAACGCTCTAGAGCCGCCTGCAGGGGCTCTAGGACTCACCCATCGGTTGGGTTTTGAAATTCGGTCGAAATTCGAAGGGGTACCGGTGCTCATATATTTTTTTTTAGCGATTGTACTGATGGCACTCTCGCGACTGTAAAACAAAAACCGCAGTCGGTTTTGCAGTCGTCGCCGTAGACGATAGTGTTAGCGTCGTGAGCAGTCTAGCGTGCTGGGTGGCACTGATTTAAATCGAGAGAGATGACGAGCGTCGTTTGGTAGTAGTCTAGAAAAAAAAGAAAAATTCAAAGAGTGGAAGTGTTTTCGCCGGTTGAATGAGTGACGAGTTTTTCGGACCCTTTTTGTTAAACAGTTTAAAGAACATTTATTGGTTATTTAAGAAAAATACAATTTTTTAAAAGAACGCTTACTGGTTATTTAAAAAAAAATACATTTTTTTAAAAGAACGTTTATTGGTTATTTAAAAAAAAATACAATTTTTTAAAAGAACGCTTATTGGTTATTTAAAAAAAATACATTTTTTTAAAATAACCAATGAGCGTTTAGTAAAAAAAAGAATCACGTGACCGGAAACGAAAAAGCATAAATATCTCTGCGGAGAGCTCATTTCGTTTCTTATTCTTTACCTGGTCATTCGAAGCGTTATATTTCACTTGACAATCTATAAAAGGTGCTCTGGGGTGCGAGTGCAAGCTTGTTCTTTGTTCGATACATTAACTTGCTTGGGCTGCCATGCCTCCTGCTGTGCGAGTACGTCTTACTGGCGTTGTCCGACGACTTTGAGCGATTATTTCTATACCCATGCCCGCGAACGACACGGTTCGAAGAGCTGCAAGCGATGCATTTTTTATGTTTCGGACGAGAGAAATTTGAGTCAAACACGATGCTGAAACTTGAAACGATGAGGTGGAAAAAAATGTTTTCATTAAAAAGTAATATTATATTTATTGAAAACCCTTTTATCGAAACAAATAGCGGTAGAAAAAAAATTTAATGGATATTTAAGATATTTTTCCATCATCTTCTTGACATAATTTGGTTACATTGAATTAACCAGTGATTCCTATCAGTGACGAAACTTGAATTTCCTGTGAAGTTTTTTTTACTCACATGACCGAATACGGAAAAAGTATAAATATCGCTACGGACATCAACGCTCTCTGTAACGTGCAATATCGTTTCTCAGAGTAAACAGTTTTTTTTTGCAATATCGAGAATTTTTTCCGAGGCGATAGCTCATTCTTTGTTCGACCTGCTGTTTCGTTTCGAGTCTCTCGTTGCCATGCCTCTCGCTGTGCAAAAGTCTACCAGTACGTTTTACTGGCGTTTGAAACGCTGGGCGGATCCACGAGTGTGTTGCCCCGAATGCGACGACGTCATGACCTTGGACGAATTTTACTACATTCATGCCCGCGAGCGACACGGATTAAAGAGTGGCAAGCAGTGCGTTTTCTGTTTCGGAAGACACGGTTGACCTCGCGAAAAAAAGATTGACTCGAAAAATGTCAAGCATGTCAAGCAGTGTCACGACGTTTCCCTGAAAGAGTGCAAAGTGGACTTGCCAGTGCAAGACGGTGCCAGTGGTGGTGGCGGTGGTAGTATGGACGTAGAAGAAGCGATTCCCATGTGCCCCTGTTTTCGTTTTACTTTCGCGACTGTAAAACGAAAACCGCAGTCGGTTTTGCAGTCGTCGTCGTAGACGATAGTGTTAGCGTCGTGGGCAGTCGAGCCGTGCTGGGTGGCACTGATTTAAATAGAGAGAGATGACGAGCGTCGTTTGGTAGTAGTCTAGAAAAAAAAGAAAAATTCACAACATGGAAGTTGTTTCGCCGGTTGAATGAGCGACGAGTTTGAAACAGGTTGTGTCGATACGAGAAAGGTTTGTCAGAAAAAAAAAATAGAAATAGAAATAAAAATAAAAATTGATATAGAGGGCGCCACGAGAAGCTATGAGAAAGAACCGATAGATTATGACAAAGAAAGGAATAGGTTCTTTCTTATATTATAATTAAGCCCTTTCCGGAACGTTTTTCCAGAGTTTTGTCACTCGAAAAATGTTTATGTAATTTCTAAAAATAGGATGTAAAAAAAAGTTCATAAAATTTCCATAACGTTGCCACCCGAAAAAAAGTTTGTTTATGTAACTTCTAAAAACAGTATGTAAAAAAAGGTTATGTGATTTCTAAAAAATCATTGGTCACGTGACTGGACAAGGGAAATAATTTATGCGATTGGCTAAAAAAAGGCAAATTTAAAAATTGTATCGCGTGACTGGACAAGGGAAAAAGTTTATATGATTTCTAAAACATCAATGATCACGTGACTGGACAAGGGAAAAAGTTTACGTGATTGGCTGAAAAATGTATCAAGTGATAAAATTGATGTGAAAAGACAATTTTTTAAAAAAATGACAGATAAAGGATAAAAGACCTTGTGGTCAAATATGCGAGCTCACTTCTAATTGACACCCCGATGTAAACGATTGTTGGATCCAACTTTTTTTAGCAAAACCATGCAGTCGCGGCAAAAGTCTCTCGCAACGTTTTACGATTTGCGTGACCGGTTATCCGAGAAAGGTGTCGTGTGTTGTCCTCGATGCAACGAAATCATGACCGTTAAAAAGTTTTACGAGTCGCATGCGCCGACCAGTTATGGTTTGAGAGTTGGTCGGCAATGCGTGTTTTGTTTTGGAATGTACGGTTGGGGCCAGGGTGAAAGAAGAAACCGTGCAAACGTCGAGCAGTGTCTTAGAGATTTTTTTAGTCGGCATTGCGTGCATCTTGACGACGCGAGTAGTAATAGCTACCCGAAAAAAGACGAGTCGAGTAGTAACAACAACGACGATTTTGCTATTCTCGTGTGTCCGTGCTCGCATTTTGTGTCTCGACCTCGCGACATGGCGGGTCGCATCAAAGACAGAACGAGTGAATATTTTGCTTTTGACGAGTCAAATTTCGAACGACCAGACTGGTGGGAGCACGGGTTTTGTTTCGACGAACGCAGCGGTGTTGGCAAAGGCCTTTACGGCATCGTGCAGAGATTCTCGCATGACACAAGTTTCAAATGGATGCACGCGATGGTAAAACATTCTGCGTTTCCAACGTTTGTTCGAGAAATGACACCGATTCGAGACCAGTTTGCCGAGTAGCGTTATTGGTGTTTGTGCGACGGTTTGGTGAACGACGAGGGTCGATAGGTAACGCACAGGTACATGATTTTGGCGTACTACAAGTCCAGACAGTATGAAAAGATTTGGAAAGAAAAGGTTCGGTTGAGTCTACCGGGCGAAAAGGCAAAAAAGTGCACGTGGATTCGAGACGAGATGCATTTGCTTCGCACGATCGTGTACGTGAGCAATGCAAATGCGTCTTGCGACAGGGGTATACAGGCACTTTCGAGCGACGACGACTTTTGTCGCATCATCACATGAATAGTCCAGTGTCAACACATGCTATAGCGTTTGTAGTTCCGTTGATAGAAGACGGAATCAAAAAGTTGCTGTCGGAACAGCTGAAAAACAAATGGGTGATTGATTGGATCGACGATGCGAAATTGGATGGCGAGACGAGATACAAGAAATGGTTCGTTCCAATCGAAAAGACGGGCTGGAAATTTTTAAATTGCGTGATTCCCGTAGATCGTTGCTACGAACCGACCGAGGAAGAAACGCCATTGTGTTTGGAGTTGTACGGTGGTAAAAAATTGTATTTCAAAACGAATTCCGAGCTGGCGAATCTGCCGTTGGAAGAGTGGTATGCGTATCAAACTCGCAAGGGCAACACGTTTCGATCGATCCGCGACGAAATGTACGTGTTGGGTTACTCTCAGCAAAAAACGATGAATCAAGTCAAGCGAGTGCAAGAAAAAATCGAAATGAATCGCGATTCGTATTGGCTGCCTAAATTGAAAAAATTGAAAAGTGAAAATGAGTCTTTGAAAACTGAAATGATTGAGAAGGAACGAGAGGTTTTGAAAAGGAAACTCGAAGAGGTGGAAAAGGCTTTAAAAATGATTGAGAAGGAACGAGATTCCTTCAAAATGAAACTCGACGAGGTAGAAAAAGAACGAGAGGCTTTGAAAATGAAACTCGACTCTCTTGAAACGAAATATGACGAGGTGGAACTGAAGAACTTCTTGATTCGAAATAATATTATTTTGACTGAAAACCTTTGTAAAATAGCTTGCATTGAAAAAAATCAGAGGGTAGCTATTGAAAAAAAAAAGATCACGTGACCGGAAGCCAAAAAGTATAAATATCGCTGCGGTCGAGGCGTGAGCTCACTTTCTTTCGTGCACTCCACCTGGAAACATTGCAACTTGAACGCTCTCTAAACTGGTATCATAACTTAAATTTCCTGTCACGTAATTTTTTAGTCACGTGACCTTGATGCTGTCGCACTGCGAGTTTGACGAGTTTTTCAACGTAGTGAACGAGTTTAAAGAAAAAATTGTCGCGTTACCCTTTTGGTGCTTGTGCGACCATGTCATGGAGAGAACCTGCACCGACGTAATGGAACGACTGAGTCGGATAGTGCATCGACACATGATTTTGGCTTGCGAGGAGAGTGTTTGTTTCGAACGAGTGTGGACCGATAAAATGAAACACTCGATACCTGGTGAAAGGGACGAGAAGGGTATCCTGAGATGATTGAGGATTCGAGACACCGGTCGGTTTCTGAAAAATATCGTCTATGTTTCACAACCAAACGCATCGTGCAGTCGTGGAATACCAAAACATTTAATGTAATTTTTTTTTGTCACGTGACCGGAAATTGAAACCTATAAAAGCAGCTGCAGTCGAGGTCACGAGCTCATTTCGCACACGACATGGGATCCTTGTTGACAATCACCGGCTGGAAATGCAACTGCCCGACTGACGAAATTCGTTACCGCAAAACTTTTCCGGAAGCGGTCGAACCCACCAGGCAAACCTCGGCCGCGGTGGGATTGGATCTGTACACGCCGAATCTAGACCGAGAATGGATCGTACCGCCCGGCGAAAAGTGCCTGATTGATACGGGAATCGTGCTGGCAATGCCCGTCCGAGAAACCGGATTGAGAATAGCGGCCGTCATCAAAGACAAATCGTCCGTGGCATACAACAGAGGACTCTGCGTGAAAGCGGGGGTGGTCGATCCAGATTTTAGAGGATCCGTCAAAGTGGTGCTCAGAAACGAAAATAAGGACGAGACTGTGACGCTGCGAAAAAAGGAAAAAATTGCGCAGATAATGTTTATTCCCACGTGGTGTCCGCAAATCTTGAAAGAAATTTTAAAAGACGAGGATGAAGAAACTGAGAGAGGAACGAGAGAGTTTGGTGGAACGCGAGTTACGGATAAACGATAATAATAATAATAATAATTAAAAAAATATTATTATTAATTTATTTAATCACGTGACCGGAAATGGTAAACTATAAAAGGCACTGTGGGGAGACACTAGAACTCATTCTACCATCGACCAGACCATGGATCGTTTGCCCGACGACGACGGACCTGCTAATAATACTGCGACGCCCGACGACGTTCGACTCGTGTCG
Organism: Argiope aurantia; assembly: GCA_026543865.1. Taxonomy (NCBI): domain Eukaryota; kingdom Metazoa; phylum Arthropoda; class Arachnida; order Araneae; family Araneidae; genus Argiope; species Argiope aurantia. The sequence continues at coordinate 2,779 of JAPMOR010041278.1, read as the reverse complement.
AGATTGCGACCGGGAGGATTTGTGGCAGTGGCCATCGACGAGAAAGATATCGTGGTCGTCACGAATGCGGTGTGGTTTCGAGTCCCGCACGGTGCTGCGTCGGTCCAAGAAAAAATATTATTTAGTTGGTTGAGCGAATGCCGTGTCGTGAACGTTTACTGTGCGGGATCGTACGACGTTTTGAAAAAAGCGGCACCCGATCACGTCAACGTGTACTTGAACGTGGATCCTGCAAAATTAAAGTATTGTTGCAAAATGTGTCGACGAAAAACGTGTGCCGTGACGAAAGCGTACCTGTTGTGGCGAAAAATTGCAAAAAGACTACCGTGCGATTTGATGCACGACGAGTAGACGCATGCGCGTGATTCTAGTCGATCGCCGTGGAAATAAAAGTCGCCGTGGTTCGTTCGCGAGCTCATTCTGCATTGAGCACGCCAACATTGAAAGCTCGTCTGCTTCAATCGTGTTTGAGCTCTCTCTTGCAATTCGAAACAAAATTTTACGACGAATGGAAGCAATCATACCGGTTTTGTAAATAAAGATGAATTGTCTCATTTGCAACGAAAGCTTTAATTCGAACGATGTTTATCCAGTAAAGTATAATCTTTTATGTTGTGGTGCCTCGTTTCACACTTCTTGTTTGCTACGGCGATTGTTGCAGCAAGATAACGAGTGCTTCGCTTGCAAAAGAAGCATAGAAAAATTGGACAAGTGGACTGTTCTCCAACAATCCAATAACGAAGAAGTGTGCGGGATTTGTTTCTCGTCCGACGTTTACATCGAGCCCTATGGAAAATGTTCTCATCGGTTCCACAAATCTTGTATTGCTCGCTGGGTCGGGGAACAAAATAAGACAGCTTGCCCGCAGTGTCGAAGTGACATTACGGACCTTGCAAATTTGAGACGTTGGTATCACCTGATAACGTCTCGATCGATATTTGCCTTTTTAACGTCACCTGAATTTGTTGCATTAAACAATCCCTTTTTGGATAAAATTCGGAACGTGTTTATAAAAAAGCATGTATCCGACATCCAGACTTCTCTAGACAATCAACTGGCACCAGAAACGTAGACTTTGGAGCAACTTTTAACATTTTTTTGGAATAATTATCGTCGAGAGGTTAGTGAAGAAATAAAGACGGAATTTAAACAATTTTGGAAAAATTATCACAATTGTAAAACGTATTGTAACACGGAAAATTGCCTCGTCAAGGCATGGGAAGCAAATTATGAATCATTTATTCCGGTTGTTGAGGCGTTTATGCCGGAAGAGATCTTGAATCCAAACGACATTGGTGACAATGATAATTTTTCAATCAATTCAGTTTTTGATGCCGCTGGTATTCAGGTTATTTTTGAACAAATGGATCAGAGGTTAGAAGCAATTCAAGCGTCTTTTCCTTCTCGTTCAAATAACACTGGGAATTCTTCCTTTACCTTCTCTTGATTCAATTTTTGAAGACCCTCTTCATCCTACCATCGAACAATACCGTCCGAGATTAGAAGCAGCTCAATCAAGCCTTAGACAAATGAATACGAACGGCTCGTCAACCCTACCGAGATCAACAGCCCGTAGTCAATCGATTACGACCGACTCGTCAACACTACCGAGATCAACAAGAATTAACGCGGCCACTGTGCAACCACGTTCTTCGACTTTGATTCAATTATCATCATCCAGTAGTGACGACGACAGCGATGATGATTCACGTCCTCCGACTGTGATTCGAGTACCAGTAGATGTCGTACCGGATCGGTCGGCTGTGATTCGATTACCGTTAAATAG
>JAPMOR010041270.1:0-32967 GCA_026543865.1 Argiope aurantia | reverse complement strand
CTGAAAACAAAAACAAGCTAGCTTTTCTTTTGATATTCTTCTAAAGCGATTTTATTTCTTGGTTTACTCTTTTCTTATAAATAATACTACCATCTTCCGTTCCAATAACATCATCCCAACTCCATTTAAAATTTATTTACCGAAAAGATCATATTTTTTTTATTAACGATAACTATTGACAATCTTAAATTGTGAAATTTTGTCACTAATTTATTATTTACTGTAGAATTCGGTAGCTGTTTTTTTAAAAAGTGGTTTATTGTTTTTCAAACCACTATGATCAGAGAAGTAATGACTGGGAATTGCAACCCAATTTCCTAATCGGCTTTAAAGACAAATATTCTTACCTACTGGATCAAGCACGATTCATTTTTATCTTCATTCAAAACAGAAGCATACAAATAAGACTCGTAGTAGTATTCTACTCTATCAGCAGCAATCTAAAGAACAGAAAATACCATTATTATTATTTATGTTCAACACTGAATATATGTTTAGTATGAATGTATGATAATACAATGTTATAAAAACTCTGAATGCCTATCCGGTGATAAAGTACTTCCTCTCATGTTGTTTTATAAGTTGGAGTGATTGACTACTTCGATCTCCAAGACAGAACTAATGGTAGGAGAAAAAAAAGCTTACAAGACATGCACAACAAAGATTAAGAGGAATAACTGGGCAAAGCAGATATAGAAGCACCGCAGTCAACTTTAAAAAAATCTGTAGTAGAGAGTAGGGAAGATAAATTATGAAAAAAAGTTTGTATTTACAAACAGGTTATGAATACAAAATAGAGCAAATCACAGCTGTAAATATTATTATAACTGTGTGCTTAATTAAATATTTTTTAATAAAAAATTATTTAATTTTTATTTAATAGAATTACAGTAAAATACTTGATTATAATATGCAAATGACCCCAAGATGCCGTTCATTTATCTTGAATGCTGGTTAAAACCTTTTTATTGAAAATGATATAATAACTTTATATAAACGCATTATTCAAGAATATTATAACTTTATATAAACGCATTATTCATTTGTGTGCCTTTTTCTACTTTCTATAATACAAGCCTTAAATATGCAACTAATTATCGATAAATAATAAAGCTTTATAATATTTCATATTTTTGTATTAAGTAAAAAATAAATCTGTAATATATATCTATAAAATTTAAAAAAAATGTATAACTATAAATATTTGCTTCCAAATCCTAAATATTATTACGACATGCACAAGAAATTAAAACTTCTTAATGAAAATATTGAAATTATAGAAGTCTCCTTTGGCGTCCGGATTGTTTGTTCAGTTATTGACATTTTAAAACTATTAAATGATTAAAACGGAATGCATTTTTTAAAAACGTCAGCGTATTATTTGATAAAATTGAAATCGTGAATATATAAACTAATATATATCAAATAAAAACATCATTAAAATTCCTATTTCGAAATTAATATCCAGAAAGCAATTTGTTAACTGGTTTATGGACAAAAGCATGCGAATGTATGTTATCGTGATGAGTTGCGTCATAACATTAAAAATAATGTTTCAGTTTGTGTATCAAATTATTTTGCAAAAACAATTATTAAAAAGAAATTACATGATAATAAAATTGATATCAATAATAAAGTATTTTTTAACATTTATAATAAAGCATAAAAGATGAGTTAATGATTTTTGACAGTATGAATATCTATTTCCATAGGCAAGTCGTTGCTATAGCTCATCTGTCGAAGACTAAGCTAATTTTCACGCTCCATTGAACTTCTTGTTAACGCTTCTCTCCATCATCTTCGATTTTTGGAGGCATGCAAGCTCTTTCCTGTGCATTTTCCATAATAGTTTGCAGCTCCATAAATTAGCTAAGTAATGTGCTGAATTAGGAACAGCTGCACATTTTTCTATGAAGCAACTTGAAAAGTTTTACTGAAGTTTGTTTATATTTGGTTGTTTCTATTCTGCAATCAGAAATAAGAGGGATTTTTGCGTTCTATGCCATATAAGTAAGCGTTATATTAAGTACATTCGAGCCATTCATTTCTTTTCAAGTGCCAGTAACTGCCATACTTATTTTTAAATACCATATTTGCATATGTATCGTAAAACCAAACACGTATTTTATTAATAAGAAATGTTTTAATTCCGATTAAATATTTATCAAACAGTTTATTGCACCATTGGCAACATCATTGAGATATTATATTAAAAATGCCTTGCTATTAAAAGATATGGAACAAAATATTTCAAACATTTCAAATCACTTTCATATTACTTATTTTCCTGCAAATCATAACACATGCAATGAAAGGGTTCAATTTTTCTTTCATCTTAGAATTTAACTCAATGATAACTTTTAAAATACAAATCTGCAACATTTCAATTAAAATATATTTCCCTTCGGGTTCAGACAATTGTTGTTATCCGCAAGAACTAATACTGAGTCTTGATACAGAATGGGAAGACATAATTGGAGTTCCTGGCTAATTTTCATAACCGCGTCATGTGACGGCGAATAATTACGATGCTTCAAAGTGCATGCATAAAATAGTGAGCTAGAAAAGCAGGGCAAGACATTGGAATAAATTCCGATTTAATCGATTTCTGCTTCCATGCTATTTTAGAATACTCACCTTGCTTCATGCTTTTTGGTGAAGCGGGGGAACTATTCTTGATGTATCGAAACATTTTCTGTCTTTGAGAGAAAGTCTTTAAAAGGAAAAAAAAAAAAGATTTACTAGGAAATTTCGAATTGTTCGATTTCTTTATTCTTTTGAAGTTTGCTGCTGTATCTGGATTACAAAGCGCTTTTTTCTGTTTATGGATCAAAAATTTTATTTTCTTATGGTTTCGGAGGTATAATCGAAGTTGTTTGTAAGATGTAATTCAAAAGAAAAATAAAGCATGGTCTAAAAAAGAGTAAACTTTTTACAATTTTTATTATATCTATTTTGGTAAAATTGAAATTACTTTTATACAAAAAAAGAAAGAAACAATGTAGATTTATTAAATTCCGTTTAGTAAGCATGTTTCACAGAATGGGAAGTACAGGTTTTTTTCTCCTCGTTAAAATATAAAAGTAAACATATAACCATAGGATAAATAACTGTGCTAATTTACTATAGCAAAATGGAATTAAGGTATTTAATATTATGTTTTATCCTCGCATGTATAGTCATCAACAAAAAAATTGGAACACCTCTCTAACTTTGTTATTTATTATCGCATCTTCATAAAATTGGTGTCGATAACAGGGCTTCAAGAGACAGTATTGTTTAAATAGACAAACTGATTAATCGAGTTAATTAACATAGTTAATTAATAATTCTGCAGACTATTTTATAAATGTGAATCATTTCGTTCTGAAATTCGTAGTAATTCTTGAGATATATTAATATTGCTTGCTAAAATCTCCGCAAAAAAAAAAAAAAAACCAAAAAAACCCCGAACCCCGCCGGGGGGCAAATTCAAAGAACCATATTAAGTAATTTTCCCCTTTTTAATAGCAAAATAAGACTTTTTTTCAAGATTTTAATCTCAGAAACTTTGGAAGAATAAACAACATAATACAGAATTATCAGGAATATAAGTATGATTTTTCAAAATATATTTTAGTTTTTATTTAAGTATTGAATCATTCCCATTACTTTAAACTCAGAATAATTATTTAGCCTTTTTAATTCAACCCACCATAAGAAATTAACACACCTCATAATTTTTATGACGAATGAAATATGTTGTTTTACCCATTTTTTTAAAAATCACTGATTGATGAGATATGGATACCGTAAAAACATTATATATAATGATATTTTAATACCTAATAAAATCTAAATTAATTTCCTAAATTTTTTGCCTAATTCGGCCAATGTTTGGGTCATTCTAAAGTGTTCTCTTGTTTCCTGATCCCATTCCACGTATGAAGCTGTGTAAAAATTACTGCGCAATCAGTTCTACATATCAAGTGAAAATGATCCCTCCATTGCCTTTGTCAAAGGTCAACAAGTGTATGCAATCACCACGTGACCGGAAATCCCATGTTATATAAGACTAGTGGTCATTTGTTTCGTGCCCTCTTTTCCTTGCTTCTTCTTTTGTGTCGCGCTGTATTGGACGTGCCTTTCCACGTATCTGCTTGTAAATAATTATGCTTTCCCGAAATGGATATTAAAATTAATTTTAAAATGTAAAATGTCTCTTCAATGTCTTTAAATCTGCTGTTTTAAATAAAATAAGCTAGAGGATATGTTGAAATAAGTTCATTAATTTTAGACCTTTCTTTCACTCCAAACATGCAGAAAAAAATGGTGCATTTTTAAAAGATTTAGTGCTGACTGAATTCTGGTTCAATCACTGATTCTTGCTATAAGAAATTTCCTGTCATTGCAAGTGAGTTTTAATTTCGTGAGCACTTCTTCATTATCAACGTTATTCGGGTTACATTACCACATAAAGTATTTGATGAAAAATTAATATTTACATAAAAAAGATTTTATTCTCAATTCTAGGAAAACAAATTAAAGTACATGCATTTATAGGATTTTTATCAACGAAATTTTATTTTCTTTTTATTGAATACAAAATAGATTAAACTGATTCATTAGCATCTATTTTTTATCGTTAATTTAATTTATTTCATTTAACAATTGCTTCATCTTGAAAATTAAAAATCGAGAAGAAGGAAGAATGAAAAGAAAGTCTTTAAAAAAATATTCCTCTTTAAATGTATTGCAAACGTTAAATTATTTAAATATAGAAATTATAAAATAAACATATGAGAAAAATTAGTGTTAGATTCTAGATACAAATGTTATGAATTTTATGAAAAAATATATAACTTTAATTAAAATAAAATAAGAATAAATTAGACTACTGGAAAGTCATCTTAATCATTTCCTACAAAAAACCGAGTTACTATTTATTGCATTTTACTTGCCCGACTACAGTTATGCTATCCCTTAAAGAAAATATATGAATGTGAATATTGATACTCAGTTTTAAATAATTTATGAAAAGAAATATGTCACTTTATTACTTATCTTCACTTATTTTTTCACTGCATGCTAAATTTCTTTAACTTTATCCTTACCAGTTTCTTTATGACCTCAAATCATTCCTCAGTAAAATGAGTAAATTTCACAATTTTATGCACTGTTATAGATTCAATAAATTATTCTAAATAATGTAAAAAATTGAAAATTAAATTGATTTTTTTCTATATGCTTTGAAAGAATTCAGAAAAAATAAAACATTTCGATGCCACATACATCAGATAGCTTCGTGGCATATTTTACACGTGATTCTAACGATTTCTAACCATTTTGCAAAAAAAAAAAAAAAAAAAAAAAAAAATACTCTTATGAAAAAATTTTATTAACTCTTTTCATTTTTTTCTCTTATTTTTTTATACGTTTTCCTTAAATCAGGGTTTCATTATCGTGAAATACTTTATCATATCGAATAAAGGTTAGAATTTTTAACTACACTGGTTAAACATTTTTTTTCTGTTAATTTCTCATTGAAATTATTTCTTTTCAACCATTAATCCATAGACATATCTACCTGCTCTGGAGAATCAACACCCCTTAATTCTATAGAAAGCACACCATAAAAATTATTCTACAATATAAATTATAATAAAACCCTTTATTGTCGACATAATCTTTGATAACACTGAGCCATAGCCTTCCACTAGCAGATTATGTTGCACAGTTCATAAAACTACCTACTATAACTAGGTGTCCCTTGAGATGGCAGTATTGTATTAAATGGGGCCCTAAATTGCCATTTCGTATCTGCTCTCTAGCTGTTAAATGCCAAAGAGAAAGACATTCGGATCTCTTTATGTCGCTTGGTTTTACTGGGTCGTAATTTATATGTAATACAGTTTATACTCTCGGGAGGTGTGAGTGAATAAAACGTCGACAAAAAAATCCCTTTCGATAGCTTTGAAACACCTAGGCACATTGCATTCAACTGGATTTAAAATCTTAATCTTACTTTTCTGCTCGTGAAATAATTAATTTAATTCCGAGAAAGTGACAAGCGATGGGTGTGGGATGAGGATTCTAGAGGAAACAACCTTGTCATTTGTTCATAGAGACATGTTTTCAAAGTAGGAATTTTAATTCAGTTGTCTCCGATTTCTACAAGGAGTTTGGCGTTAAAATATTTGAAAGACAACTCAAAGTAAATTGATTAAAGCAGCAATGGATATAAATAAAACATGCAAGAAAATATGACAATGATTATAATATCAGTATCACAATGTGATTACTTCGATATGCTTTATGGAAAAGAAAAACGGAATGGTGGACCACCGCAAGAGTAACACTGATGGGAACTGTGGTTAAATCCCAAGGGCTTTCATTACAACCCTTCCCGTGGGAAGTACGTCTCGTTCTTGATGGAAGGAAGTCACCCCTTTACCCCTATGGGATTGATAATTATTATAAAATTGCTTTGAAAGTGGTTAAGATTAATTTGAAATTGAATATATATTATATTCAATGTTCTTATATTTGCATTTTATAAGGTAACATAGAATTTATCAAAATTGTAATTAATAAACATTAAGACTCAGGTAAAAATTGCTAAATTTTATTACATTCTCAGATTTTAAAATTTCTTTCATGTTTTGAATTTTAAAGTTTATTAGGAAAAGTTAATGATTTTATAATGGAAAAGTCAAACCAAGGGAACGAAGCAACATTTATTTTATGAAGTAGAGTAATTATCATCATTATATTATACAATATATTAAATATAGAACAATATCTGATATTATGAATTATAAAACATCTTAAAAATATTGAGTATTTTTTTATTAATGATAGTAAATACTTCTTGAAGCGATTAAAGGCATTTCAAATTCTAATGATAGAAAATAAGAAAATTTTACCATATGTTTCATTTTATTATATGATATACTCTATTTCAATATATTTTGAAATATAATTATGATTATATAGATATTAATATTTTATTTAAATTTGTAGTGTACATCAAACTATTTTTGATTAATGGTAAAATAGTTTTTGTATCTTTTCCTTATTTTAATTATAACGAAATTCAATTAAGCGTCATTTAGAGGAATTAAACATCACTTGGGGAGATAAAAAGAATCCATTAATTTTTAAAATTTAAGACAAAACGTAGTCATTACCTTTTGATACAGACTAGCAATTTATCATTCTTTATATAAAAAAAATAAAGTGTTTCCACTTAAATGCATCTATTTTCTTGCAGTTTCCACAAATCATGAAAATGTTTTATTGTTTTCACAACTACATTCATTTATAAAACTAAATTCAGCATAAAAAAGCTCATGAATACTTGTATTATACATACCTTACAGTATTATATAGACAAATCTTATAACATAAAGAAGTAATGAAAGGGGGTTAGGAATCAAGAATAAAAAGACAAATCCATTCTCCTTAGCCAAACAGGCCGTTTCTACAGGTTCGCCCGTTCAATATCCAGTTCTAAGAAGTCATTTTAAAAGTATACTAAGTAAATTGAGCCTACAGCGATGTCAAGAATAATGGAGCAATGACTCAACTGGCAGAAACAAATATCAACTAATCTCCAAAGTCTCCTTTAACCCTTATCTTGGAACAGACGAGATATTATCTTTACAACTGGTGGCCATGGCATTTTCAATTCGTAATTCAAGCGATTTAATATTAAAGGATAGGATCAATGTGGCTGGGGAGAAGTAGACGATCGCCTTCATTATGTCACTAGCTGCCCTCTCACCACATCACTGCATCTCAACAAACCCGCCTACGACCTCGAACGAATCTGATGGATCAACGTTATGAGAAACAAGATGTCCAAATTCAAAATTAGAAGTTCTGTATCTGTAAGATAACGAAGAATTGATCTCCCCAGATCCAAGCCCTGAATAAATTTTAGTATCGTTCCTCAATCAAGCCCTTATCCAAGAAATATTAAATTCAATAGAATTCCCTAACTCATACTCCCCACCGAACACTCCCTTTATCATCATTGTATTGTATGTAATTATTTTTTTTGTATACCGTATACTTTAACTGCAAACATTAAAACTTAAAAAATTACCGCAAACTTTAATTTTTTTCCTTCTTATTATATCTTTCCACACATATCCTTTCAACCCACAGGGAATTCTAGAGATTCCAAGTTCGCGAATATTCTGTGGCGAAAGAAAGAATTTTTTTGAATAACTGAGAGATGCGTTTCAGTAAAAGTAAGCTTTAATAAAAATGAGGATTGTCAATGTGTTTTAAATCTTGCTGTTTGCTGAAACTGTTAATTGATTAATTTTGTGACGATATCTTCAAATCCATTCAATATCATATTAACATCACAGAATTTCTATTATTACTGCCAATCAAAGTTAGAAAATATTGGAGTTTAATTTATATTTGTGTTCTGTTAGTCTGTTTTCGTCTATTTCGAAGATTTATTTGTTCATATGCAAGTAGTTTACTGCCACTTCTTCTGGAAAATGGTTCCGATACCAGGGAGTGCAGAATCATCAAAATTCCAATAAATATAAACTTCACATTAGAATGAGAATTAGAAATCCAACCATCCCTAAATCGTGTTACAATCCAGACGAAATTCATTTAAATTAAATTTGCTTGGAAGTGATAGCTGGGAAGGTAAATAAACTTTACCTCGAATGGAAGCAGAGGAAATTGCTTGTCACGAGTACATTTTTAGCAAATGCGACCGGCGATCAATTTTCATCTTTCAGATCTCTGAAGAATAAATGGAGAAATAAGGGGTTATCTGAAAAATTAGTGGTGATAGTGGTAAACGTTTCACTAATTTTTATCGATTAATTCTTTAGTAAGTAAATGCGTAAATAATAAAATTTCAAAAATAAATATTCTTAAAATGCTATAATGATAATACAAATCGTTATAAGAACTAATATGCAGGTGAATTAATCTGAATGTATCTGATTAATGTAGCACTCTTCTATGGCATAAATTATTTGTCTTAAAAATACACTATATGATTAAGATTTTTTTATGGATATATATTATAGCTTTAGGCGGAATAATAATTTAATGTCGAAACCGAATGGATTAATTATTAAAATTAAAGATGTAGCAGTTGCATTACACTTCTCTTTTGGATACTAGATGGCGATACCTGATTAAGCCATCTCATATGTAATTCCGTAATGCATTACGATTGTAATGAGAAGGAGATGTGATGCTGAATGCGTGATGCCGCGCGCGTGAATGTCTTGTCTTTGTGTTTGTTTTAAGTGTGTGAATGTGATTATTAAAGAAATGTTTCCCACAACATTCGTCCTGTTGCTTCTTGCACAGATCATAATAATCCACATACCACCACAAAGATTGATAAATAAATGTCGATCTGTAGATTTTCATTAAAAAAATTTTTCGTTGGAAATTTTTGATTTAAATATGCATGTAGTGATTGATATTGTTACGGAACTTCCTCCACTAAGTCTGTAAAGTCAGCGGATTCCTCTGAAGTGGGTATATAGGGTAAAACAACCTTAGAGCCTCAATGTCAAATAATAACGTTTATTAAGAAAAAAAAAGCACGAATACATCAAACATCAAGACGACCAAAAACAGCGAAGACGTACACAGACAATAAACAGCAACACTTCAAGCAAACGGCAGAAAGCAAGCAGCACAACAACGACAAGTATATTGAAGTGCTCAGGGAAAGAATTCTTCAACTATTAATGAGAGTTGAACTCAAATGTCTGTCTCCAGTTCGGTCTCGTGGCCTTTTATAATTCCCGAGGCAAGGGGGAGAAGGTTCTAAAAAAAATCAAGCATATCTCCGCTCCTATTGGTTGTATCGCCAAAATTCTTAAAGATTCCAGTATCATCCATTTTGTCGCCAAAGTTGCCAAATCCATGGCCAAACTTGAAGGTCTTTGATCCGGAATTCGATTAGCATGCAATAGAACTGATCGGAAAACGATTTTTTCTACGATGAAATGAATTGTTCTGAAAACCAACATTACAAATTCGTAACGATATCTTTCATTCAAGAACACCGATATTGGAAAATATTACTAATTCCAACAAGATTTCGGGTAGTTTAAGAAATTAATTACTTCATTATGATCAGAAATTTTAATTAAAAAGAGATATTTCATAAATAGATATTTAGTAATAAAATATATTGGTAATAAAATTTGGGTAATAGCTGGTAATAAACCACGAAAACATTTCATTTTTATAAATTATTTGTTTGAAAAAGGGATGCGTATTCAAATTTCTTACATAAAGTAGATTTAAGTTGATTTCCAAAGTTATTATAATATAAACACTGAACTATATATCGATATGCTTTTTCTCTGAAATAATGATTTACATAACCGATTCCAAACTTGATTATCTTTGAATAGTATAAATTTTCATAGTCAGAATTCTATTAAATACCTAGAAATTCTTGAAATAGTCAAATTCATTTATATAGATAAATTTAATTATTCGTATAATTGTAAATCCTCTGATTTACGTCATGGGATAAAAATGATGTGAAAATTCTAAGCACAAATAGCAAAATATACTCTACAATATTTCAGTAATAAATTCGTGATATTTTGCATTATTCAGAATATTCAGATAGCCCGTACAAATATTTCACTGTATTGGATTATAGGGAATTTGCTTATTTCAGTTTTGAAATGAGACAATTGTGTAAGTTGGTAAATTGGATTATAATAATCTATCTTTTGAATACAAAACTTTTAAAATGGGAGTTTCTAGGGTACAGTCAAAAGCAAGTAAATGTTCACTATAAATTTTAATTTTGTGTTTTTTCCGATAATTTTTTCAGTTTCTTACCATTAAATTTGGATATAGGTATACAACGTGGTGGAGTGAAGAATTTTTTTAAACTGAATTGTATATAACCATTTAAAGGAAAGATTCTTGGAAAAGAGATGTTTTCCGCTATTCCAAGATATTGGAATATACTTAGTGGACCATGTCTACATCCTCATTAGCAGCAATCCTGTATATTATATAAGTAAATGATCGCCAAATTTTAAATATTATAGGTACGATGTTAAAAGGATTTGAACCGAGTGTTGTAGAATGGAATCATAATAATCAGTTATGGAATATTAATATTAGTTTGTAAATGAAGAAAAATATTCTTCTGTTTAACAACATCTGTGCAATTATTGTGGTGAAAGAAAAAAATATTAAAAAATATATTCTTTATACCATTCATAACAATTGTTGCATTTAAAAGGATTACATTTTATTTCGCTATTAAGTGATGTATTTTTTTTTAATTCCGTACCAATGATTTCTTTTCTTTGCATATTTTTTTCCTTTTATATAATATTTATTGTTCTATTTCGGTCTTTTTGGCCCGTTAAACAGATGACTGAACAAGCTGAAAATTACTGAAATATATTGTGGGATTTTATTTAATTTACAATACTGAACTGAAACAATTTTGAATTATTGCAAATAATTAGTCGAGATCTTTCTTTTTGAAAACAAATTGGTAAAGAGATGTAATGGATAATCCTAACAAAATGAAATTTTTAGATGGAAAGCAGCAGCAATTTCTGAATCTAACAGTGCCTTCTGGCTTTTTTAAAATCTATATCTGTTATATGGTATATTTTTGATAATATTCAAAATCATAAATCACATTGTTTAATCATAATCAGATGATTCTGGTGTATAAGGATGTCAATACAATGCTCTAGACTGAGAGCTAATTTTTAGACATCTATAACATTCGATTAACTTATTAATGATGATGTGGATTTGTAAATAAATACTGAAGAACATTTACATAGAAGTACTGATAAACTTTTAATATTGAATATCAAATTTTAACTATAAAAATTCTGATATTTGATTACATACAGAGGTTGGAACGACATTCTTTTAAACAGTGGAAAATGATGCTAAATGATTTTCCTTTATATCCTTTCTGATTGCATATATTAGTAGCGCCCTCTAGTGCTATTCTTAAAAGTTGTTTCAGTTCAAATTTCTAGATTATTTCAAACAAAATAAATGATAAAATTCGAGTAATGACACAAGCGAGTTTTCTTTATGAATTAACAATTTATTAGTCATTTCACCTGATATTAATAAGAATAAGTAATTTAAAAATTAGCTTTTCTATTAATAAAGCATTAAGTCAAGTTTTCTTATAACTTTATATCCTTAATTTCACCTGTGCATTTTATATTCCGGGTAAAAAATATATCATATGCAAGTAAAAGGAACAACAAAGATACATGCGAGTTTGAAGAAACAAACAAAAAAAATACTTTTGAAAACACAGTTTTATTTAAAAGAGGTGAACCCCATTAAAATCCCTGGGTAATGCTGGATGCATTTTACACATGTATTTATGTTTCTACTTTCCTCGTTACAAACAACATACAACCTGCATCTTAAATTTTCCAATATGTTTAGAAAATATATAGAATTAAACGAAAAAAACTTACTCATAGCATAAATTTTCTTTTATGAAAATGCGTTTCATTATTTCTTAAATTACAAAACATTATGAAAAGAGGCACATGTAATTAAGAAAGTACACTTTTATTCATGTAATTCATTTTATCCCCTCGTTTTCGTGCATCTTACAACATTTATTTTGAAATAAAAGAACAATAAGGGTACTTGTTACAAGTTTACCACCTGGAAGTGACAAAAGTGCTGTTTCTCAAAAATTACTTTTTTTTGTAGAAATTTTGTTTTGAAAGAATGGTTGGTTTAATCTGAGAAATAAAATTTATGTACGAAGTTTCATCCATAAGAGAAAAAAAACTCTTCCATTGTGAATTCAATCTAATATTATAATTAAATTATTCAAAAAAATAATTTTTACAGAAACTTTAATTACATGGCGATTAAAATAAAATCTTTATTTTACAGTGACGTTTCAGATTAAGATTAAAAACTATTTTTTTTATGATAATGCATATTGGTAAAGGCAATGATTATTGTTATCATTATTAACTCTTAAATAATAATCATTTTAATTTAATATTTTAACTAGAATAATATTTAGAAAACAAAATATTTCTTAAAATATTCTTTTATTTATAAATGCGATTAATGCAACAAAAAGAGTAAATTGGAGATTAATTACATTGTGTTATAATGTTGCATTGTATTATTATGTTGTATTATACATTGTATTATTATATTGCATACCTCTGTCTTTAAAAACAGCATAATCTTTCATTGTTGTAACAGTTCCATATTAAATTGTCCCTCATTATAATTGTGACGGTATAAATCCATTGAATAAATTATTTTATTTCAAATCGTAATTAATTGTGAAATTGTTTGATTGTTAAAACAAATTTATTTTTAAGGATTTTTTTTTCTTAGATATCCTATTATTTGCTTTTGGTGCCCATTTAGTTTGCTACTAAATTATTGCAGCTAAAACTTTCCATTAAATATTTTATAAAGTTGGTCTTTTAATAGTTTCTTCAGCAAAAAAATTTTAAATTTCAAATTTTGACAACCATATACCTCACACCATTATAGAAGCCTTAAACCATTATGTTTATTGTACTAAGCATTCTCTAATTTTGTGTCTGCCCCCGTGCAATTTGAACTTGAAATTATAGTGAAAAGGATCAAACTTCAATGAATAGAAAAACATTTTTTACTAAAAGCAAGTATGTCTTTAAAAAAATATGAATACAGAAAACAGAAACATTCAGCACTCTCTTTGGCCTATAGAGAGCTAAAACACAACGCATGTTCATATTTATTATTAGTATAAATAACATAATACATATGCATAATAGTATAAATAAATGTCTCATTTCCATGGATTATAATAAATGTGTATTGATTACAATAAAAGCGATATGGATTAAAATAAATGTGCAACTACAGTATATCTTGACTATTATAAGCCCTGTCCTAATTTGGAGTTTTAATTGAAGGGTTTGGGATTTCTTTCCTTAAGACTGAGGCGAGAAGCCTATATGCATATTTTGGTCCAACCAATCGAAATTAGCACACCAAGTATCCAAGAATGAGCGTTCGGTTAACAAATTATTTCGATAATAATAATAATTATAAACAAATTTGCTACCCATGGGGTATCATGAAATGAATTGCTTTTGTAGTGGGATTGGAGACGTTGTATTCGCTCGAATTCAACTTGAAAGTTGAATCATTGTTTTGTTATTTTATCGCGTTCCCAGAGGAGTGTTTAAATATTAGCCAAGCGAAGCTCTAATCAAGCATACCGGTTTATTTTAAGTAAAAATTATTATTTTTTCATTGGAAAATGCTTTCTACAGAAGTGCAGCATTTGTCTAATTGAAAATAAATACATGGCATAGCCCTGAAAATTATGAACTATTTCTATTTCAAAACTGTTACAAAATATTCGTATAGAAATATTTGAAGAAATCGTTACTCTAGTGCATCCCGATATGCGTATGTAACTTAAGATTGACCGTTTGAAAATAGATTTGTTTTACTGTTTTGTGATATTTGGATTTAGAGATTCAAACCATTTAATTTCACAAAGCAAATATCTTGGAAAAGAACATTTTCTACAAGTAATACAAGTACAAAGAATCTCAATGGATCAAAGATTTTGATATTAATTGAAAAAGGAGGAATTTAGTAGCTTGTCGTATAAAGTATAAGATAATCTTTATGCATTTAAATAATTCTTTAGTATTTCATTGTGTATTCGGGACTTCTATATTATTTTTATAGTTCCCTTTTCTTCGTGTCTTATTCATTGAATCAGTTCCTGTGAATTTTTAGTTATCGCCGTTAATTTTCTAGAAACGAAAATGAACAATGTTTTCTAATATATATTTTCTTTTCTCTGAAGCATTCGTCTGCGCTGTTTTCATTGAAGAATAATGAATCTTTTCATCGGATGTATTTGTGGAAAGCGCTTTGTTCGTTGATATCGTTTTCATTGATCATTCATATTAAAATCAGTTCATACAAGCCTAAAGTATCTTCACTTGCTTCCGATCTTAGGTTCATTTAGAGTACTTGGGTATCAATACTGTTAAATGTGAAACTTATTTTTTTCTCTTTATCCTCCAGCATATACGATAAAGGAGAAAAAAAGGAGGGACGAATTAAATATAGAATGTAAAAGAATTTTAACACAATGCATTATTGTTAGAGTTATAATAAAGTAAGTCAATTATGCTACTAATTCTTATGAACCGTTATTATTGAAACTTCAATCTGGGCAGAAACTTCGATTTCATTGTTTCTCAGACAAATATGTAGCTGATTCCAGTATTAGAAGAATCTGGCTATTTCTCATGCACTTCACAAGCAAGTTTACAATTATGTAAGTGGGATTGAAGTTTAGTTTAGTTTAGTTATATTAACGTCCCGTTTGAAGCAACACTAGGGCTATTTTGGGACGGACCTCGTAATTTTGAACCGCGGTCAGATGACGAGGACGACACCTGAGCTGGCACCCCCCTCTCCTCACCACACCACACCAGCGGGAGGACGTTTGGTCAGGACGGATTTAACGTGCAACAGACCCCCTTACACGGCGGTTCTTCGGTGGAATCTGGTCTCGAACCTGAAACCCTCCGGTTCCGAAGCCGAGACCTTATCACTAGGCCACCGCGGCCCTTAAGTGGGATTGAAGCATGCTAATAAGAAAATAAGAGAATTTCCAATTGAGTCTTTCAGTGTTTAGATTTATTGATTACTTTGTTAAGAAATTTCACAAACAGATAATAAACATTAAAAAAAATTAAAAACCATTAGTGACTCTGTCAAAAGATCCGAAAATAGAATATGCTCTTCTTTCCTTATGTCCCACCAAAAGAAGAAAAATACTCATTTAAATATTTGAAGTAACTATGAATATTGATACGAAATTTTCTTTACCGGGGTTCGTTTGCATAGTGGTAGTGATATGGTGTGTGGAACGCTCAATCAGCAGACGGTAGTAGAAAATAAAATAACGACGTTTATTTACACGAAGACACACATGACAGCACAAAAGCGTCAACTATATACAGCACAAAAGACGATTATCTTCACCCGAGACGTGTAGCATACAACAGCACACACAGCAACATACAACCAGAATCTACTACAGACAGTAGCGCACAGCTCAGTTCAGCACTAGCTTGACTCAGTCGCTTCCGACTACTCCGTCTTCTACTTCTCCGACTCTGACTACTGACTTCGCTGCTCTCGAACTCCCCTGACGTCTCCTCCAACTCCGCTCTGTCGCTTACGGCTCCTCCGCTCCGTCTTCGGACTTGACTTCGTCGTCTCGACTACTGGCTTCGTCGTCTCGACTACTGGCTTCGTCGTCTCCTTGGCAGCGGCGGTCGCTTCCTTTTATAGGTGTCAGGAGGCGGGGCTAGAAGCCTCTCAACCAATCAGGAACGTTCGAGGCGTATCTCGGTTCCTACTGGACGGATCGGGAAAATTCTCGAAGTTTCGGGTATTATCTATTTTGGCGCCAAAGTCGCCAAATGGTCGCCAAGTTTGTCGCCAAGCTCTGGGACCTCCGACGCGCTAGTCCCATTCAGATGACTGTAAAACTTTCTTTCTATTGATGGAATAAACTATTCTGGGAAGCCGAATTGCAGGTTTGTAACAATATGGTGTAAATTTACTGTAGTAAATATTGCATGAATATATATTAAGAAAATTATCAACATTTGGAAAAAAGTCACAAAACATTTTGATTGATATTTGTAAAAAATATATATTTTTTAACTTTTTATAATAGTGTAAAAATCAATTTTGTATAAAAGCGTTGTTTTATAATGCGAGATATTTTTAACAAAAGATGTATAATTTTTAAAGAAATAAAACGTTAAGAGAAATCACTTTGAATTTACATTATTAATTTTCAAAAAACATTTGTCCAAAATATGATAGCTCAAGGTTAATTGGTCTTCTTTCGAAACTTCAACAGAAAGAAATATAAGTATTCATTTTTCTTTAAATCCAGTTTCATGAACAATGCTTGATCATCATTATCTTCTTCCAAAAGATATTTTTCATTATTTTCCTTAATTATACGATTCTCAGAGCTATTTATTAATCATAAAAGATTTCACCGAAGGGATGAAAATTAAAATAAGGAATATATTTTACAGATATAACGTATGGTACATGACCAAAATGGAGTAATATTTCTTTTCATAAAACCAGCTGAATATTCTCTAAAAAAAGGATTTAGTGAATTCTCATTCATTTTAATGTTATGTAATTTAATTCGTAATCAATGTAATACATTTTCAATTCTAGAAAATGAAAATATGAATTATTAGCTTAATTAGATGCAAAACATTCAAGTCGCTTTTATTCTGTTTATGCTTCTAAATTTCAAATATCAAAATTTTGCTTACTCATTTTTCTATTTGTTGTTTGTATTTTGCATTTATTTACTTGTTCTTACGCAGAATTTATTGCTTTCAGATCAACGAAGAATAAATCGAAAATTTAAAATTTAATTAGGATACATAAAATTAATATTATAATGAAAAGCGAGGGAACGGATACAAAAAGGAAACTACTTGGATAACAAATGTAGTGAAGATTATTAATCAAAATATACTAGTGGAATCGCCAAGGGGCGAATGCAATTCTGCAAAAGTCTACTATTAATATAAACAAATGGAAACATTTAAGAACAACGTAAATGGAACCTAACTTAAATTTATAAAAAGTTTAAGTTACGCAATGAAAGAAAGGATTTGAATCTTTGATGCAGTTATAATAGGATTAGGATTCTAGCCTCTTATATGTACTCAAGGAAATAAAGGAAAGTCTCAATAGGATTAATTAACTTTAAGTAAAGTTTTAAATTAGGGTGATGAATTAAAGTTAAAACCTTCACTGAAAACATAAATTATGCCTGATATAAACTGCAGAAGTTTACTGCAACGTTAAATATTCAAAAACCATAAAAATAGGAAGGGCATTCATTTTAAAGAAATATTACATACGATGCACATTTCTAAAAACACTTTTCTACATTCTTTTTGATTTATTATTTTATTTGCATAACATTTATGTTTAAATTATATACAACCATTATCATTTCGTTTCAAAAGGAAATTTGAAATAGAACAATCTTTTGCAAACCTGAAATCCTGCATGATATATATAGATTACGCCAAGGAAAAGCAAAAAGTTCTTATTTGGTTAGATATTGAGTCAAGGCTGTGCTTTGAATTATAACGTTTCACTAAATATCATGGGTAATAGTATGAAAACATTTTGAATTCTGCGGAGTTAAATAACAGGAAACTTCATTTTTTTATATGGTTCTTATAGCAAATAGTGTCAATGATAAATTCTTTTAATTATATTCACGAATGCACACACAGAGTTTCACGTTTCTATCTATACAATTTCCAGATATATATTGGTTCCGCTGTGGCCCCGTGGTAAGGTCTCGACTCATGAACCGCAGGGTTTCAAGTTTGAGAAGAACCGTTCACAAAAGAACCGTCGTGTAAGGGGGACTGTTGCAAATTAAATCAGTTAGGGCCAAACGTACTCACGCTGGTGTGAAGTGGTAAGGGGAGTGTCAGCTCAGGGGTCATCCTCGTCATCTGACCGTAGTTCAAAATTACGAGGGCCGTCCCAAAATGGCCCTAGTGTTGCTTTACAACGTGACGTTAATATAACTAAACTAAAATACAGATGTATATTTTTTCGTTTAAAAGGATTAATCTCAAATTAAAATGAAACCCTTTATTTCAGAATTACAATGCAGAAAACTAACTTGTGTAAATATTTTTAACACTACATTATCTAATAATTTTGAATTAAAAAAATATTTGATCAAATATAATGCTGCTCATTTTGATTGGTTGAAGTTGCAACTTCGACATTATAAAGGACGAAGAGAAACTTAAGAGTAAAAATAATTAACATATCTCAAAAAAGTACAGAAATACTTAAAAAGAAAATTAAATTATTTGCTAGCACTGGGGTGCTTTTAAAAGAGTTGCATGTTCAGTAACCAAAACTGTTTGAATATGCTAACAATTTATGTTGTATAGAATCATAATATTTTCCAAGTTGTAGAAGAATACAAACATCTTTTTCTTTATTCCTGCCATCCTTCCAGGAAGCGTGTTTACAAAAAGGTTTAACGATTAGAAATAACATGCTTGTTTTCCTGGAGAAGAACGGCAAGATGAGGTGTTATACATGTGACTCAGAAATTGATATTTTAGTATTTTTTTTCAAGTTATTCTCATGCTTGTGTGCGAAAATTTAGTCCAGAACTTCACTATTTTGACAGCTTAGCGATTATTTTAACTTAATAACTAGCATCTATCTAATATTCGTAGAATTCATGGACAGTTATAATGTTTACATAGACAATCGCATTATCTGCATCCAGAATTTTATATTTTGCCTAATCTTTCTAAGTATAATAGTGTAAAATTTTGGAAAAACAAAATTATGAAATATTGTATTCCAATTTTGAAATAGTGCCAAATGTAAGACTTTTGTTACAGTGATAAATATCGGATTACGATTTTGTATAATATAGTTTTCCCGGTATCACCTAATTATTTTCCAATGCTGTAAATGTACCAAAAATTAGCTATAATAATTTATTCGAGTATTAAAAATATTAAATTAAATTTTAAACGCATAACGAAAAAAATATTAAATTTTTTAACGCATATCCTGCACAATTTGTAACTTAAAATTACTGTTTTTCTCTTTTCTATTTACCTTTAGAATTAAATTCCATATTATGTGGTTTGTCAGCGGATCTTACCCAATGACCCAGCAAGACTATGAGAAGCGAATGTTGATTAGGATAAGTGATTGGTTCGATAGGAATATGCTGCACTTCTGTATTTAATTTAATAGTTATTCTGCATCTAATTCAATAGTTAATTTAAAGTTTCTAGTTAAGAATGTGATTTGAGGACAAACAAGAATCGATTTTATTTGTAACTAAAATTTGCTATTAGAATAGGTTTTGGAAATTAAGTTCATATGCAATAACTTTTAAATATATGGGTGTCAAAATTATTCGTTAGAATCGTCCATAATGTTCATCAAGCCAATCAGGGACGTTTGTGACCAGAGATATGGTACATTATCATTCATAAATGCCATCATTGTTTGGGTACATGAATGGCTTTAAGCGTTCTCCAAGTAGCTTAACGTAACCATGTCCTGTCATATCGGTTATCGGTTCAGTTGAACTAGAAAACAAAATCCATTCCATGTAAAAACAGCTCACACCATTATGGAGCCACCATCAACTTTCGCAGTGCCTTTTTGGCAACTTGTGTAAATGACTTCGTGGGATCTGCGCCTCACTGGAACCATACCATTAGTTTTTATCAACTAAAACCGAGACTAATCTGACAAAGCTACGGTTTTCTAGTCATTTAGGGTCCAATCGATAGGTCAATAAGGCCAATAGAGACGTCTGAGACGATGTCGTGCTGTTAGTAAATGCACTCGAGCCGATCTTCTGCTGTTTTAGCCCATTGAAGTCAAATTTTATCTCAGATGTCCAACAGGTCAAATCCTTTGTACGTCTCATATTGATTGCTGCTGTTATTTCAAGTAGCGTTCCTTGTCGATTAAGTCACTGACAATTCTACGCACATATCGTCGGTCTTGGTTATTAAGTGCAAGCAGTCGGTTACTATGTTGTCCATAGTAGGAGGTTATGCCTGAAATCAGGTGTTCTCGGTATACTCTTGACATTGTAGATCTCTGAATGTTGAATTCGCTAACGATTTCCGAAATGAAATGATCCAACTCCAACTCCATTCCGCATTCAAAAGTCTGTTAATTCTCGTCATGCGACAACAATCATATCAGAAACTTTTCTTATGAAACATTTAAAAATAAATGAAAATACTGCCAATGTCGATTTGTACGCGATATTACTGCTACCTATATATTTGCTATTGCTATCCCATGACTTTTGCTACCCTTATACAGTGATTTAAAACATTGGTAAACTTTTTTGCATTACTGCTTCACAGCTTAAAGGTAGGGATTGCAATACCGGTTTACCGAATACTGGTATTTTGAACCATTTGTACAATTTTGTAATACCGGTATTCACAAGTTTAAATACCGGATTTTCGGTATTTACTAGAAATTTTTAAAATTGTCTCTACTATATGTTCAGGGATCACGAACATAGCAAAATAGTATGTTTTTGTTTTTATGTCTCCCTGAGGGGCGAAATTAATTAGCTAATTAATGGCTTAATTAAATTCTTAAATTTAAATTAGCGAAAAATGGATTATCCCTGAAAGAAAATATTGTATCCATAACGACTGATGGAGAAACAATTATGAAAAAAGTTGGAAAGTTGATTGGTGCAAATCAGTGTGCTATGCACATGGAATTCAAATAGGAGTAATAGATGTATTATACCAAAAAAATAAAGAACAGAAGAATACAAATACTGTGGATATGGAAACTTCGGATTCCGAATTTGAAGAGAGCGAAAGTGATATTGACGATGAAGATAATGACAATGTAATTGTTGAAGAAGATATTGCTAATGAGGATGAAATATTAACTTATCAAGAATTGCTTCCTATAATTTATAAAGTTTGAAAAATTGTTAAGATATTTAAACGTTCCCCTATAAAAAAGGATGTATTACTAAAATATATACTAACTGAAAATAAAACAGAATATATGTTAATATTAGATTCTAAAACACGTTGGAAGATATTTTGACAGATATTTACTTTTGGAATGTTTCCGCTTTAATGACACAAATTACAATTTCTCCAATATTTAAATTTCAAAGGTTACTGCTTATTATGTAAGATACAATAGGTTCAAGTAGGGAAACAAATGTATTCCTTTTAAACGCTAAGATGTGCATTAGATATTTGGTGAAATTTTTTCTATTGACAAATTTTATTTTTTCTTTAGCATCCCTTAAGCTATTACAACAATCATCTAGTTTTAAACCCATTCAAATCTTGGCAAACAATTTTGAATGAAGAAAAGTCTTTTATTTATTTATATAAATAACTGCTTCCGAAAATGGTTCTCGTTTTTTTATCAGTTTGATATTTTTTATTATATTTTTTTGTTATTAGCTAGTTTTATAAAATACTGACAAAGCAATATAAGACAAGGTAGAAAAATAAGGGAAATGATAAATATGGAAACTGACTGATTTAAATATAAAATCATAGTATGAAAACAAAATTCTTTTTATTTTGCAATGAATGCTAACATATAAGTCTGCATTTGTGCAGTAAATTTAAAGACAAAGCAAGTCTATATTAGTTTAAAATGTGACTTTCGTAGTTTTGATGAAATACCTGGATAATTTTTAACTCAATGTTAAAAATTTTAACCAAATTATTAACATAGTTTTCCTTACTTGTTATGTTACGAGTTGATCAAATCTATACATAAAATCTCAAATCTATGACTAGAAAAAAAAAAAAAAACTAACGCTAACCACAGAAGACTGAAACCATGAGTTTTTGAAAAATATATTCACATTGAATTTTAATCAGTAACAAATTCAAGCTATTTATCACTCTTTATAATTTAAATAGTCAATATAACTAAGAAGGACAATCAGGACATATATAATTTTGAAAATGAAAATGGATCTCTTGGAGAGATTTTCATGAAATATTAATTAATTTAAACTAAACAATATTTTGGTGCTTTTTTCCATAACTCCCAAAAAATTATTGCGAATTTTGAATTTTTGCATCATATTGAAATATACAGCGTTGTATTTTTAATAAGATTAATTGCTTTATCTAAATTTTGGCATTTTTTTTTTAAATTTATGCATAAATTTCAACAAAACAACTTCATTGTTAAACTGAAATTTAAACGATTTTTATTGTTTCGTCAAAAACTCAATTGCGGGTTTTTCTTAAAAGCTAACGAAAAGAGATTTATTTTATCCTGTAGCTTAAACCCCCGAGGGGCACCTCGGAATGAAGATGAGATGCTTCCGGCATGGTGGTTGGATCTCGACACCCTGGAGGGTACACTAATAGGTGGGGGATCTGACTCCTCCCATCGATGACGGGGCATACTTCCTTCGGGAGGGGTTGTACCGTGGCCAGTGACGGCCCTTAGAACTCAACCAAAGTTCCCGCCAATTACTGTTGCGGCGGACCGGTCATTCAGTTTTATGGCTTAAATCCGTGTGCCTTCGAGGCAGGTCGGAGAGTTAGATGGTTGACTTATCCTGTAGCTTATATTAGATTAAAAATTTACAGTATCACGAATGTTATAGGATAAATAATTCGGACAATTATGTTTTTAATAGCTCTGTGATTCGTGGAACGTGACTTTATTCGGATTCATCATACACATATCCGAGATTGTATTATAAGGCTATAAAAACTATAATACTTTGATATATGTCGCAGTTTGATACTTAAAATTTTTTTCTTAAGTGTGTATGTGGTGGTGGAGGGGGGGGGGA
Organism: Argiope aurantia; assembly: GCA_026543865.1. NCBI lineage: Eukaryota > Metazoa > Arthropoda > Arachnida > Araneae > Araneidae > Argiope > Argiope aurantia. The sequence goes on along the minus strand of JAPMOR010041270.1, from coordinate 9,512 downwards.
GGGTATCACAAATATTAAGCTAGGCATAAGAAATAAAATTGCAAACTTATTTATATTTATTGCAAACAAACTGGTTGCTAATCTAGGTATCTAGAATAATAATAAATTATCCATATAAGGCCATTTCGGTTCTAAATTTTGATTTCTACGCCGAAATAGATATTTTTTTCAGCTTCAAAATAGAACTTTAACATATTTGAAATAAACTAACTTAGAAAGGAATCATGATAGAATTAAAATGAGAAATCATCGAAATGAAATCGTGATAAAAGAAACAAAATCATACGTTAGTATCGCTTCAGTAATTCGTCATTATGTAGATGCTTTAACTTTTGGGCTTATAGATCGTTTGTTTATGTTTTATTTATTTGGCTTGAGAAGATAGAAAATTATGGAGCACTCAAAGCTCACAACGATATGTGCAACAATATTGTTGACCGAAATAAAAGAAAATAGGAATAGGAAAAGAGAAATTAATAAATAGGAAATAAATAGGAAAATAGGAAAATAAATAAATAGGAAAAGAGAAATTGGGGCAGAGAAGCTATGAAGGACCATCTAATAATAATGGGAGGTATATATTTAAAAAAAATTATTTTTAATGCCTTAATTGCTACACAATGAAATTTATCACAAATAGTATTTACCTCAACAGACATAATAGACCACTCCTATATTTTATACTTTTAACAATGTGTGCCCTCATTTTGCAGGCAACTAAATAGCAAATGCCATTTTTTTTGAAAATTGAGGTTAGCAAATGGCTAAACGTCTTAAGATGATTTAATAATATTAGCAAATAATTTCTAACAGTTGCACAATATCTTAATTCAAAAAAAAAAAAAATTCGAACAATATCCTGAAGATATTGTACCGTATCATCAAATCATTTTCGAATAAATCTCGGGGAAAAAAACTGAAATGCTGTGCGAATTTAGACTTCACAGAGTCTGATGTCTGGCGAGATAATATCCATTCTACTTCTTCAGAATAAAATAAACATGTTAGTTTTCAGGATATATTTCCTAGAACTCACTCTCCGAAACACTCTCTCTTGTAGATTTTGTATATACAGTGCAAAACATTTCCTGCAGCAATCTGTTTATTTAAGAGTTAAAGCCATGAGGGTATTTACAAATAGAAATTTTTACCCTTAACTCGAGTTCAAAAATATATCTTAAAAAAATAACCGAAAGGAAATGCTGATACTCAAATCTCGACCTAAGTCGCTGAAGATGCATTGTGGGAATAACATAAATTTTATTTACCTCAAAAACTATCCTTATATATAGCGAAAATCCTCTATCTCCCCTGCAGATTCGAATTTAGCAATTGTTTCTTTTTTTTCGGTTTTTCCTCAGAAAAAGCTTATTTGTAGATATCGCCCTCTCTTTTCTTTTTACATGAAATGTTCCTTCTTCTGATTTATCTGATGCAGCAAAACGGAAATATTCCTGGTTTAAAAGAAATTTCATATAGGTATTGACAAATATATTTACTGATTAATTTTTAATATTTTTATTATTTAGAAAATCTAATTTTTCTTACATATTCAAAAAAATGAGAAAAATCCACATATATGGATAAAATTTTAAATAAATTTTAAAAACTAAGTTCTTTTTGTATGAAGCAAGATTCTTTTGTACTTATAACCAAAGTTTACGAATAAAAATGGTAAGATAAAGATCTTTTTCATTTACAAAATCAGCGATGTCCTGAAGTTTATAAACATCCAATGTATCAATCATTCTTCACTAAAAGTATGAAGTTTAACCCCTGAATTTTTATACCTATGCACAGTATATATCATCATGAATTTCTTTTGACAAATCTACTTAAATATTATAATATTGCTTACCCAAGATCAATTCTGTCATTTAACCGGTAATTTATCATTTAAAAAAATTAAAGTCAATTAACCCGCGAGCACTCGCACCGGGTATGACATGCCCGATCCATTTTCATTTAGCGTTTTTGTTACTTCCTGTTTTTCGGATTAGGCCAGAATTTTATGTAGCTGTATCTAAGGCCACATTCTTTCAGTAGGGGAAAAACCAGTTCTGTTCTAAAAATAGATTTTGAGAAAGAGGGGTTGGGGGCATGTCATACCCGTGCGAGTCCTCGTGTTCGTCAAACGTTTCCATTTCCGTCTCTTAGTTTAGTGCAGTATAACGCGCTATATGAATTACGAGGAAGAAAGTGAATAATTACGACACCTTATAGAAACTGTTTCTAGTGACGATGAACCGTTATCTGACCATAGTGTTGCCTCTGAGGATGAAGAATACTGCAGCGATCACGATTCTTCTACTGAAATTGAGACAGAAATAGAAGATGAATGTTCACTGTCAACAACAGATTGTTATATAGGTAACGATAAAGTAACAAAATGGGAAAAGACAAAACATCGGCAAAATGTTAGGAAGCTTTCAAGGAATATAATTAGCAAGCTTCCAGCTAATACACCTTATTCAAGAAATGTCGCTTCTCCCTTAGATGCATGGAGTATTCTCTTCGATAGCAATATGCTAAATATGATGGTGTAGTGCACAAACATTTATATCGAATCCATTCAAGAATGTTTTACTCGAGAGCGAGATGCACAGAAGACACTCACAAATCATCGCACACTAATTTGAAAGATTTATATGCCACTGATGGAACCGGGATCGACTTATTTCCTAAAACCATGAGTCGCAATCGATTCCTCTTTTTCATGAGATGTGTACGCTTTGACAATATCAATGATCGTCAAAGTAGAAGATATATAGATAAATTGGCTCTCATCAGGAATTTTTTGAAACATTTGTAACAAATTGTAAAAATGCGTATTCTGTTGGAGAATTTGTCACTATTGATCAAAAACTTGAACCTTTTCGAGGGCGGTGTGGATTCAGGCAGTATATGTCCAAAACACCAGCTAAGTACGGCATCAAGATATTTGCATTGGTAGATTCTAGAGTTTTTTTATACCTGGAATATGGAGATCTATGCTGGTAAGCAACCTGATACCTTCAAAATAGACTGTAGTTCGAAAGCCATTGTGATGCGGTTGATGAAACCGCTTTTCAATTCTGCACGTAACGTGACAACTGGTATACGGGATATGAGCTAGCACAAGAACTTTTGAAAAGCAAAATTACAATTGTTGGAACACTTAGACAAAATAAAAGAGAAATACCGCCTGAATTTTTGGTTAGAAAAGAATTATACTCCTCAGTCTTTGGGTTTCAAAAAGAAACTACAATTGTTTCGTATTCTGTAAAAAAGAACAAGAATGTAGTTATGTTGTCCCCAATGCATACTGATGATAAAATAAACGAAACTACTATGGAATTGAAGAAACCAGATATAATCACGTTTTATAATCTTTCGAAAGGTGCTGTGGATGTTGTCTATGAAATGGCTGCAGCATACACTACTGCAAGAGTATCAAATCGCTGGCCAAAAGTTATTCTGTTTTCACTTTTGAATGTGGCCGGTATTAATTCTAGGATTTTGTTGATGTTCACGAAAAATCCTCCCACACAGTTCAGAAACAAATGTTTCTTTTTGAAAACACTGCGACACGCTCTCGCACAGAAACCGTAAGCCTCAAGGAATAATAACAAATCCAAGCACTTCTAAGGAATTGGGATTTACTAATAGTGAACCGCCTGCAAAAAAGCTCAAAGAAAACTATAAACGGTGTGCATTTTGTCCATGTAATAAAGACAGAAAATGTAAGTTTATGTACCAAAAATGTGAAAGGAGTCTGTGTAGAGCATCAGTATGTAATTTGTAAAAATTGTCTCTAAACATGTAAGTAATTATTATTAAATTCACTTAAATTCTTAAATGCATTGTTTTGTAATATTTAATTACCTAAGTTTTGCTCATAAACAGTATTAATTAATATTTAAATAGCAGAAATGAATTAGGGTATGAGATACCCGGTGCGAGTTCTCGTGTTCGAAAATGGGTGCGAGTGCTCGCGGGTTAAAGAGTTTTTAAAAAGTGATTTTTTTTTAAATCAATGGCATTGTTGTTTTTAGAAAAATGCCTTGAAAGTATCCGGACTATCACCTACTGACGAGAATCTTGAAACTAGAGAAACATGCAATTTTTTTTTCAAATTGCTGGAGGTGTTAAAGCCGGGAAATCAGCAAATGTCAGCATGATAAATATACTACGAGCCATCATTGGTATGGATTTTGGAAGCCAAACGCCTATTCCTGTATCATTCTAACTATATGGCACAAAGGTTTACGCCTTGCCAGGGAGCACTAACACCTCTATTGTGTTGTTGCCAGTACAAAATATGTTGTCTTGTCTGATGATTCGGTTTTATTTTTTATAGGAGGAATGGATGTATATGAGTCCATTAATATATGGACTTTGCATGCCAACTGGGGATTATTTATTGGTGGAACTTCTGGTATGATATGGGGTGTGTGCAATTACCGTAATATGGAACTCATGATGTAACAAGAGATGAATCTGGTATGTGACAAGTAAGTAAATGTCCTCTCCATTACCCTATTACCCACTTACCCTATTCATGCCCATTATTTAGTCTGACGCATTTGGACAATTCTAGAAGACACCTCGTGCGTTGAAAATTGCTATCGAGTGAAACAAGGAATATTCTTTTGATTTTAAAAATTTCCACCTAAATTTTTAGATATGACATTTTTGAATATTGATGCCCTACAACATGTTGTGTAGGAAAGTTCTCAGTTACATCGCACTCTCCCGAATTTCTGGACTTCCTTCTGGAATTTATAATGTTAATTGCCCTCAATATATCTTCAGACGTTAGTCGAGACCATATCATGTCGTTTAGCGCACTTGTGAGAGCTCGTGGGGGCTCCGCAATATATTAGGTAGATGTAGCAATCTTTCTGGAACTTCAATGAACTTACTTCATATTTAATACGACCCAATTAATATTTCCTAAGAAGTAGAAGCTTATTCTATAATACTGTAAGGAATTTATTATGATATTATAAAATTTCTCAACTATTGCACATGGCTTTTTATTATTTGAATAATTAATTATTTTTGCATTTAAGAACTATAAAATGCGTATTAATTAAAGCATAACAATATTGCAATAACTTAATATCTTTTTAAAAATACAGAAGCTCACCAAAGCTCTTATTATTGAAAAAATTATTGCCTTATTTAAATTTATTTGAAAATAATTAATTCTTAAATAATTCTTATAAAAATTAATTAATTAATTCTTATAAGAGATTTAAAAATCTGTTATTAAAACCAGATTCATTAGCACGGTGTTTGTTAATTAATTATGAAATCGTTATTATTATGTTAGTAAATAAATAAAGAAATAAATCATTTACATTTAAATATTGCTTATTTTTCATCTTTGATTTTATTTACTCATATATATATATAACTACTTTTTATTTTGCAAATTTTTATTCTACAAAATTGCATTGCGCAAGATTTCATAGAATTGCAAATACTGATATTAAAAAAAATTCAGCTTTACCAAAGAAGTTGAAGCTAAACTTCCAGCTTCATTAGAGAGGGAAGTTTCCTCTTTTTTTTTATTTGTGGCAAAGTTAGGGTAAAAGTTTCTATTAAAAGGAAGATAATTGTGAAAAATTTATGAAAGAAAACTGTAAACTTCAACGTTGCAGGAGAAAAGTATTTTCTTTTCGTCATCATTATGATTCATCTGAACAAAATGGAAGAATGGAATGGAAAATATTCTGTTGAAATTTCATGCAACCAAAAGAAAATAAGAATAACTAGACAATCGTAATAACCTTTCTAGAGCAATTTTATACTTTAAATAATTAAAAAGTAATTATTTATCGTAAAAACAATGACTGCTTTAATTTTTTTTGAATTATTACGATTTTACCTGAAAAATGAGTGCATTAAAAGATTAATTGCATATAGAAGTTTTTTACTGATGGTTATGCATTTAACTTTCCCTTCACTTCAGCAAAACTTTTACTATTAGGGCCATACTTTCTTGCATAAGAAAGGCCAAACCTTTATATCTACAATGAACACACCTTGTTAAGATGCATCAAACATTGATGTGCTATTATATACTAATAATCTAGATTCTAAATTTATCTGAGTGTTTCCATTTGTTGTTGAAACAATTATCTCTCTACAGAAATTTCCGCCCAGATAGAAGTATAAAAATGCATTTAGTGATGATTTAATATAAGAATCTTTCCATTAGGAAATCATTTCTATTCACCCACACAATCCTTTATATATGTGTGCACATCACATATATATATTAAATTCTCACCTTGTTAATACACATTTGAAATTGCCAGATAACACGCCATATTAAATCCGGAGATTGGATTTCTCTTAATCTCCTATAATAGTGCTTAGATCTGACTAAGCAATTTGAAATCCATTTCAAATAGAAATCTTTTAACCTCATTCTATATTGTCACACTGATTTCGATTTTTGTATTTCCTGACCAAAGCCGACTAGAATTTCAAAACCTTCAAACGTCTTCAGATCTGCAAGTGGCTCAGTCCACTCATTTAATAAAGATAAGTTGAATTTTTAGTCTGTTACGGAGATAACATCGCTATTTGGCACATTCACTCTGATATTAAAATATCTGAAAACACCTTGAACATTACGCCTTGAGAAGAAGAATTGAAGAAGGAACTTGAAGCCTGGCTAGGGCTCTATAGCTGACGATCAACACAGAGAAATCTAATTTATGCGTCTTCATTACAGACAGAAAAAAATAGACAGACCTTCCAACCTAATATTAAGGTTTTCAACTCTGAAATTAAACAAGTCAGCCACCCTAAATATATTGGTCTTACATTATATACAGAGCTGAGATTCGCCAAACATATTGAGACAATCTCACTTAGAGCGTCAAAAAAGATCAGCATTCTAAGAAAACTGTGTGGATCAACAATGGGATCCAGATCAATGAAGCTCCTCAATACATGTACTTCCCTCATTAGACCAATTCTAGAATATGCAGCACCCATCTCCTCTTCGAAAGAGAAGATTGATTCTATCCAATGCAGGGCCTCGAAAATCATTATTGGGACCGTATCTTCCACAAATAATTTTAAAGCAGAGATTGAATTTAGTCTACTCCCACTACAAAAGAGGAGATAATTGTCTACTATGAAATTTACAAATAAAATCAGGAGCTACCAAGAACAACACATCTCAAATGCAGCTTTCCGCATTTGGACAGCAAAGAATAGATTGAAAAGTTCTTCAACACTTCAATATGATGAGGATATCAGGAAAGACATCAACCTGGAATAGACCTCTCTGGACATAACTCAAGAACCATACTTTGCTGTCAAACCATCCTCATCTGTTAAGATTAATTAGGATCTCCCAGAGCCATTTACAAAAACAGTGCCGAAAGAAATTATTAAAAGAAAGGGTAAGGAAGCAATTTTCAAGTTTGCGAAAGCTAATCTTGTCATTGCCTACGCAGATTGTTCTTCTGACACAGCATGTGACAGAGGAAGATCAGGAGTCTTTGTTTTCAGACAAAACAACTTCCAAACATAAAGTCCCAACTGGCAAGATTGCCACAAACTTCACAAGGGAACTCATCGCTATCAAAGAAACTTTGACCATGTACCTTGCACAGGCAACTCAGATTCCTTCAGATGGAATCGTGATCTTCTCAGATTGCAAATCCGCTTTAGAGACTATTCAGGGTGTAAAGACAGGGCTTTCCCAGAATAGTAATGCTCTTCTGTTCTCTATCGTGGCAATGAAGTCGTGCACCTTGCAATGGATCCCAGACCAAGTGGACATTGAGGGAAATGAGCAGGCCGACACTCTTGCCAAGGAAGCCAGAACAGCGGATCCCACCCCTCTGTCTCCTATTGCTCTGGATGCTAATGCCGTGGCAAAACAGATGCTCTGTACTAATAAAATGAAATTCTCCACGACAAATCTAAATTATAAGTGAGATATCACAACCACAATATCAAGACCCGGAACAGAGCATCTGAGGGACATGAGGATCATGCCTGATGGTACCATTTTCTATGAAGAATGCAGATGCTGTCCAGACGTGCAGCTGCACCCGGAGCATTTTTTTTTTTTTTTTTTTTTTTTGCTGCCGTTCTATTATTTCAGCCCTCTTCAAGATAGACATTGACTGCACCAGGGATATTCTTTATTCCGATAAAGCTGATGATGTAGGCTTGGCTGTTTTGGTTGCTTTCGGCCCAATCTGATTTTCCCCCTCTATCTCTTTTTTTCTTATTTTTTTATTATATCTACAGTAACAACAGTAACAAGTTGATTGAAACTATTAAATAATTATAAATCATTTTTTACAAACAAATTATGTACTGATGAAGATGATTAAACAAATGATTTTGTTTCTTTTAATGACATATATTTTTTTATTCCATGATTAAATTATTTTTGTATGAAGCGAAGTTTTTAACCTTATAGAAGCATTGTCAAATTCATTTGTTATTTGTATTGAAATAAATAACATTGCAAAAAATGTTGATATGGTGTCTAGGTATTTCTTTTAATTGGTTTGAAAAAATAAAACTGGAGCAGTTTATAAATTATTATTTATAAAATTTATAAATAAATATTCTTAAAATTCATAAACTATTATATATAAAATTTATAAAATTTTAAATTATTATTCATAAAATTTATAAACTATTATATATAAAATTTATAAAATTTTAAATTAGTATTCATAAAATTTATAAATTATTATTTATAAATTTTGTAACATGATGTATTATATACTCGATCTAATATCCAATGAAATAAACATGCATTACATTATATCTTTTATACGTGATATTGACGTAAACATCAATTAAAGGTCGATAAATTAACAAAACGATTGATATAATCATGTGTTTTGCAAAAGGATTATAACGTCCTTCAGATTAAACGTTAATATGCCTTAATTTGTTGAAAGTAAATTTATAATGCTATCTTGTCATAAAAATTATAAATAGTGACTTTTTAATGGCCACTAATGTTACATTAAAATGTTTATTTTTGATGGAATCGCCTGTGATTCATATCTATTTTATAATTCGAACTCCTATTCCCTACTATAGTTAAGAGATAGCAAAGCGATCATTCGATGATCCGAGTCCTAGGCAGGAATCATGGCAGTGAATACGATTACTATATATAAGGATGATACGACTGTTAGACGATAGTTCCATTCCATAAGATTGCGAATGATTATTGATATTGCTAGATCAGATAATTATCATACAAGATACTCCAAAAGTCTTATATCGATTTAATTTTGGTTCGTTAAGTTAAAAGAAATTATTTTTAAGGGAACTTGAAATAAAAACAGCTACATGACACTACAATAATTAGACTAGAACAATTAACAGAAATGGGTGGATGAATGTGTTATGAATTATTACTTATAAATTAAAACAGAATGATTCACCACTGAAAAACACAGTAACATTAAAGATAATCAAATTTATATTACAATGTAGGCATCTCATTGGCGACACAAGGATGTAGG
>JAPMOR010041255.1:443203-501961 GCA_026543865.1 Argiope aurantia | reverse complement strand
TCAAAGAAATAAAATACTTTAAACGTTTCTAATTGGGACAAGGTAATCGGGGTAAGTTGATGATTTTATCAACTTTTTGTTTATGATTTTTAACTCTTTTCTAGCTGACATTTAATGTTTTTTTTTTACTATTTTGCGTGTTTTTTTTTATCTACATGATTTACAAACTGTTCCATATCATGGTGTAAGACTCGCAGATAATATTTTAACAATTTGACTTTCGACAGATACATGAAATCAAAAGAATACACGTAAAGCACAACAAAAAACAAAACCAATAGGCTCGGGATAAAAATTAGGAGTTTTTTGAAAATTAAGAAATTTATTATTATTATTTTAAAGAAAACTAAAACGATTGACATTCATTACATCAGCTGAAACTTCAAAAGAAAGTAATTTTGATCTTCCATTAGAAAACTAGAATAGAATGTTTCAAAAGATATACATCGTTTCACAAAAGTTAGAAAAAAGGAATTTGTGTTTAATTTTTGATAATGAAAAAACACAGATTTTGAATTATATTAATTTATTATGAGTTAAGGTTTTGAGCACAATATCTCATTACATACTATTCAATAAAAAGTTTTAAAAGTTTAATTAATTAGTGCATCATCTAAGAATGCATATGAAATCAACTTTTAAAAGAAAATGTCGCCTTACATCGAGGTTGAAATCATCTTTCCCCAGTGCCAGGGTAAAATGACACTTTTCACTATCTATTTAAGAATAGATAGTATTAATTACATTTAAAATATTAATTATATTAAAATAAAAAATCTTCCAAATGGACAAAATACAAGAAAAGACCTTTCTAATAATATATGCAAACAAGCAAAATTTAGTTCAAAGATTGAATTGTTTGTATCATCAAATTGGCCCGGTCCCTCCTATAATTAATTCCTCCCCCCCCCCTCCCGGATTTTTCAGATTTTTGGAGATAACTCTTATCGGTTTTTTCTGTCCTTTGTCAAAGTAAATCCTTTATAAATTAACCGGAATTTATAGAGGAATAGGTAATAATGCAATCAGTTTTTCCCACATTTTTGCACTGTTGAACTTATAATTAATGATATTATTTATTTGCTTCTTCCAGAATCAAAATATTTTACTAACTTTCTTGCCGATTTTTAATTGTTATACTGACGCATAACTTTTATATTCGTGCCTAAACTATAGAGGTTAAAACGTGATCCTTGTGGAGAAAATAGCTCTTCGCACCATGCTTGCTATCTTGAATCTGAATATTTCACCCAAATAAAGAGCAAGGTTACTTTTCTTCCCGAATTGGGAAAGTTTTTTTTTTCTCATTTTGATTTGTTTTAATTGCTATTTTTGAGCGCATGTTAAGGTATGTGTGTGTCTTTTACTCTCATCTCCCCCCCCCCTTTAAATGAAAAACACAGGGACCGAAAGAGGAAAGGAGTGACTTTCGTTAAAACTGTCCTGCTTTTGACGATCATTTTTCTCGCCAAGATTACCGACTTTTTCAGCTATTAACTAATGTAATGCATTTCTTTAAAAATATTTCTGCTTGTTGTTTGATAAGACTGTAAAACTGAATAAGACTGTAAATTCAACTGAATTAGTTTACTACAAAATAAAAAGTGTGCATATCTATACTTATAATAAAGCTCAATGGGTTACTTTTTCGAATTTTTAACTAGAATTTTATTTATTTAAAAGTTAAGCGAAATTTTGACGTGATTCTGCTATAACTTCCGAAAATATTACCGCACAAAAAAGATTTTTACATGAAGTTAAAGATCAAAAATTTATCTTTTAAATGATACTAATTTTTTAATCTTAAAATTAAATTTCAATTTTAATGAATTTTTAAATAAATATTTTAACTATGTTTTTCAATAATTTTTTTCGTAAAAAATAAAAATAAACATTAAGCACGTTTCACATTCATGAGAAAAAATTAGTTTTTTCAATGTGTTGCCATCACATTGATTAAAGCTCCAATTAAAAATAAATTAAATCTTTTTGGAAATGAAATCTGCAAAAATATAATTTTCGGCACGTGTCTGTAGGAAATGAAACAAATATGAAATATTATTTTTTCTAAAAAATAAATTCAAGAAAAATTATTTTATGATCTTTTACACTCTCTATACAGGGTGTTTATTTAGTCCCGGACCCATTTTGATGTTTAATGACTCATAAAATAATGAAGATATAAACAAACTTATGTCATTTATTGATGGAATAACTCATATATTTTCCTTTTCAGGTTTGAATATTTTTACTTTTGTAAATATCGTCTGAGCGTAGGGTTAATTTCAGATAATTTCATTTTCCAGTCTAAATATCTGTACTTTTCTAAATATCGTCTGCTTATTAATTGCATTTTTCTCTCTTTTGTTTTTGGCAACTATTGAAATGTTATGTTTACTTTTGATGTGTTTATTCTATGTAGTACTTATAATAAAGCTCAATGTGTGTGTGTTTGTGTGTGTTGGCGCTCTACAGGCCAGACCATTCAACCTAGCGCTATCAAATTTGGCACTTGTATACCTTGGAGACCGGGGTTATTTTTTCGAATTTTTAATTAGAATTTTATTTATTTAAAAATTTAGCGAAATTTTAGCGTGTTTCTGCTATAAATTCCGAAAATATTACCGCACAAAAAAGATTTTTACATGAAGTTAAAGATCAAAATTTTATCTTTTAAATGATACCAATGTTTTAACCTTAAAATTAAATTTCTATTTTTAATGAATTTTTAAATATATTTTTCAACAATTTTTTTTCGTACAAAATAAAAATAAAATTTTAACTTCTCGAGCACGTTTCGTATTCATGGGAAAAAATTAGCTTTTTTCAAAGTGTTGCCATCACATTGATTAAAGCTCCAACTAAAAATAAATTAAATCTTTTTGGAAATAAAATCTGCAAAAATATAATTTTCGGCACGTGTTTGAAGAAAATGAAACAAATATGAAATATTATTTTTTCTAAAAAATAAATTCAAGAAAAATTATTTTATGATCTTACACACTTTCTATATTATTTATCCAATAAATCAGTTTTATTTTAAGGCAAGTTTTGTTTAATATGAACAGGATATCCATTCAAATCAGGGCCACACAGTTGATTTGTAAACCTTTAGTAAGTCACGGATCTGCTCAAATGGTCTAAATGGAAAATGATTATATTTTATGTAACTTGATTCAATAAATGCTCTAATAAATAACGAATTTTTGATTTTACATTAAGCTTCTGCTGTGGAAATTACGAATAACAAAATGTTCTTGAAACACTAATATTTTAAATAAAAAGAGTTAATTTTCAATCAACTAAATCAATCACTTAAACTGACTGATTTATGAAAATTTGAATATTACTATTTAAGTTCGTAAAATGTGAAGAAGAATCTGTTGAATCTCATATTGGATATCTTTCAAATCAGAGAGAGTCTGTAGATTTGATGCATGCACTTTGGATTTCAGGCACCTCCATAACGGAAATTCTTTGGAGAAACAGCGGGTTACCTTAGCGATTGTGGAAATATGAAATGACAGAAGGTAATTCCGTCATCAAAATGTTGTGGTGATAAATAAACTTTTGACAGATGATTTGGCATCTGTCAAAACGTTACATGTAAAGTCTTCTGTTATTATTTGTTATACGACATAACAGCTATTATTATTATCTCTACACGACATCATCTGAACCGTTTCGACACTGCATATCGAGAGTGATGTAGGTGGTCAACATTGATTCATAATGATAATCGTTACCTTAAATTCTCGTATATCAAGGACAGTTACAAAAGAATAGTGTTCGTGTCAAATGACGAGGGAAGTAAAAGCCAAAAATGAAAAGGTGTGTGTTAATCCGCATCACTCAATCACCTTTGTTTCGTGTAATGGAAATGCGACTCTATCATTTGAAATTGCAATTATTCGCATTAAAGCTGCTATTTAAAGATATATGTGCCTCGTCTGTCCATATAAGGCTTAAAGACCAGCTGTTGTTAGCTCGTGCCGGATAAGGAATTCATCATCAAAATCATTTGTAGTTGATTATCATCTATTTGCAGCGTCTTAACGTGCTGAAATCGATATAGAAATATACAAAAATCGGAGCGCACCGTATATTTTCCAGACAGCAGAATCCGACACACTCAACACACGTTTGCAACGCATTCATTGCCTCTTCCCCTTATATATTTCTGCAACAATCAAAATAGGAATTGTAAGTTCCAGGGTGAGATCGATCACATGTGCAACTAGTTTCTTCTAATTTGTGCAGAACATACCTATAACTTGCAATGAATACGGTTTGTGGTTTTTATAAGAGACATGTATGCATTTCGTCCATTTTGCTTTTTTTCCCAAAAGCTTTACCATTTCACAAAGCTGTTTGTCCACGAGGCATGGTTTTCATTCAAAAGTCAAGAAAGCAAGTCACAACAGAATATGCTTAGGGCAATTGCATCAGCTAAGATAGTGTTTAGAACAATATAAATAGTGCCTGGTTGGTACCCATGATAAATCTTAAGGCTGGATTCATAATTATTTCTATAGTTTTTTCCACTTCATTCTAAATTTTTTTCCTGTCATTTAATGTACAATAATTTTAAGGTTTATTTAATGTTTTACTTTGGAGAACTTCATTTTTGCTTTAGATGTATCAAAATTGGTGCTCTCTAAATGCAATGTTCTTCCCCATACATTCTTTCCCCTGAAAAATTAGTTTTATAATAGGTTAATTGTATACGTTTTTGCTTTTAGCCTTATTCGTTTTTGAAATTTTTTTTCCTATTTATATAATTAACTGAAAATTTTGAATAAAAGAATGTATTTAAACTTGTTAATGGAAAATCTCTTATATTCTGGTTCACAATTTTATTGGAAGACGAGAGCTATCTTAAGGCTTTAACAGCTGGAGGGAGGAAGGGAAGAAGTGGAAATGTTTTTACATTTTTTTATTTATTTATTTATCTTTCTTTCTAGCATTATGAGTATGTGCAGCCTTAAGGTGCGTATCATAACAAATATAGTCATAACAAAACCATCAAAAAAAATATGGAAACCAAAATAAGTAAACATTGGGACTTTTGAAATAAAAATAGAATTCACCTTTTAAAAGCAGGTAAATATGTAAAGCAATCTCAAAAAGTATTTTCGTCTTAGTTATTTAATTCTTTAAAAAAGCTTGAAAGAACTGCCCCAATTCAACAAAAGTCGTTGATAGATAATAAAAGTAAATCCCAACACCCGAGGGATTGAGTTGATTAAACGCACGCATTGTTGATTTTTGGAGTTCACGTTGCTTTCTCTGACTGAAGTATTTCTAAATATTAAATATAAATTTGCCAAATATTCACTTTCTTTTTTTACCCTTTGAAGTAGGAATTATTTTATCCTTGAGATTTCTTTCTGGCGGAAACGGTCCTTTCAATCGGAAACGTGCGCTTTCTCCGCTCCCGAAGTGTTTTGTAGCGAATATTAATGACTGAAAAGGGCCTTTACTTCGTCAAGTCCGCAAAAGAAAGCGCGATATCTCTTTCCGAGAATCCCTATCCTTTCAATATGCCCCGTCTATCTTTTCCATCTCGAGAGATGCTATCGAGACTCCACACGCATGGCCACAATGAATCTCTTTCATGTTCTCTGTGCACTTCGATTTGCTTATGTGCAAAACGCAAAGGAAAACCCTCAAAACATGGCCTTAGGATTAGTTACTTTTTTGGTTTTCGTCATTGACGATTTTTATCGGGTTGCGCTTCTTCCGCCGGACCAATTTCCTCAGCTCTGAAGAAACAAGAAATAACGCAATTCTGGGCAATTATAAATCACTTTTTTTAAAATTTTTGACGATACGCTGTTTATTTCCTCAAAGTGAGCACAGGAAAAATGTTACCCTTTTTTCGTTCTCCGAAAATGCTTACCGCTGTACTGGGCAAATTAATTTTTCAATTGATCTTTAATAGAAAATTTCCATTTTTTTTTCTTTATTTGCGTAAATAACAATGATGAATTGGTGTAAATTTAATTAAGTAAATTTTTAAATCCTTCTGATAAGGAGAATAATATTATACCTTATATAAATTATTTGAAATAACATTAAAAAATGTTGAAATTCCTTTATAAAGAATTTTTTGTTTTTGTTATTTAGACAAATGTTTCAGAGCGTAATTTTTTAGCTATTATTTTATCTCTGATACTTAAATGATTAACTTGTAATAAAAATAAATACTCAGATTTTTAAGTATCTACAAAAACAAATCCACCAGTTTCTATTTGCT
Source organism: Argiope aurantia (assembly GCA_026543865.1). Taxonomy (NCBI): domain Eukaryota; kingdom Metazoa; phylum Arthropoda; class Arachnida; order Araneae; family Araneidae; genus Argiope; species Argiope aurantia. The sequence continues at coordinate 495,702 of JAPMOR010041255.1, read as the reverse complement.
TAAAGAGAAGGATAAAATGAGTATTGGAGCAAAAATACACGGAATTTTTTTTTTATATTATACTTATTTTAAGAGAAATTGCTGTTATTTTTCTAATGTTGCAGCTGAGTTATCATTTTAAAAATATATGAGTTTAAAAGTTCCATAAGAATTTAATTTAAACCAAAAAGTACTGAAGAAACTTAATACAGTTAATTACAAGTGCTAAATTCAGAGAATTACGGCGTCCCCCTCTTGTTTTTAATCCTCTTATAAAATATATTCAGTGTTCGGTATTATTGGCAAGGTAACTTAATACATGTAATGTTTTTCATTTAATTCATTAAGTATTAGATTAGAACCTAAGTCATGCTGAATAAGAGATGGTAGCAATGGGGAATTGCCAAAGAAAAGAACAGCCCATGAAAAGCAAACCCTTTTGTTAAGCTGTTCATTTGTTCAATCAACAATCCTTCATTCTTCCCCGATAAGGCACTCGAAGGAATTTTCTAATCCTTCCAAAAAATAGAATGTGGTTTTATATAAGACAACAACAAATAACAATCTTTATATCCGTTATACTATTAATTTTCAAGGATATTCTATGTTCTTCCGTATTATAAATAGGTCATTAAATAATATTCTGATACATTTACTCTAAAACAGATTTTTAAAAGATGATGAGCCTATATTTCATGAATCCGGGAATGCTAGATTCGAAATTTGGGTTATTTCAGGACTATAATTCCTATAAATGGTAAGTAGCCTTCTGTTCAAAACCTTGTCTGGATACCACATATTTATATACATTAGTGACTAAAATTGTGGAAACCTTTTTGGAGAAAAAATAATTCTGAGTTTTGAAAATTCATAAGTCCGTTTACTTTTCTCGTAACTGCAAAAACATAATTATCAATGGTCAGATAATTTAATAAAATATATAATACATTTTTTTTATTTCTCTATAAAATGTTAAAAAATGTAATTAAATAACAAGAAAGTGAATTAGAACTTGCTTCAAATGATTTGCATTAACTATCATTTTCCTCAGTGTGACAGTTTAATATATGCGTTTAGAAAGCTAATAATACCTTATTTAATCGGAACATAAAGAAGAGATTTCCCCTTTTATAAGACCGTAATTAAGTCGTTAACGCAACAAACTAAGTGAAATGATGCACTCAGGCATTTGTATTACTCAGATTATTATTATGATTGAATCTTATCTCACATATTGAGGAATATTGTCCTAACAAATTTTTACCATTTCAAACTGTAAAATAAAGATTTCCTTTCGTTATAAAAAATGTTCTTACAATAATGCTCACATACCATTGTTATATTTCAAAATATGGCAAAATAATATTTAGCCTTTTTAACCCTTAACTGGGGAGGTGCGGTCTGTGAGACCGCTAGCGATGGATTTTCTGTCATTCCTGTTCTGTTTTTAGCTCAATTGAATGGATTGATCCTGTATCTTCCTGTTTTGTGACCTTCAATACATGTGCACTTTTTCAACCAATTTCAACAGATGCTTTTTAAAATAATTCAGCTCTTTTTTCGAGCGCGGTCTCTAAGACCGCATCTCCCTGTTAGTGTCCCAGTGATAAACAAGGCTTAGCAGATGGCGCTAAAATTTGGACCCCGAAATATCATCCAACTTACTGATCCTTTTATGAAGCAGTGCTCCAGACACTTTTAAATGAAGCAGAAAGTGATTTTAGTGATAAGGATAATTGTGCAGAAGAGTTTTTCGATTCAAGTACGCATTCAACTGATTTTGATATGTATGTTCAAACATAATTATTTTTTCTAATGATAATGTATTTTGAAAAAATTATACATATATTAATATACCATGATATATATGTACAGAATTTATAGGTTGATTTTTATACTAGTTCTTAACCTGTATGTTTAAAATGCGTTAGAAAACCATGCTATGAAAGTCACACAAGCCGATAAAAAAGAGCCAATTTTACCCATTGTCATTTTTTTATATATATAATTGTTTAATTTTACATTATATTGTCTTCTCTATACCTTCATATATTGTAAAAATAAACATGATTTAAAAAGTAAAAAGTAATATGCTTTTTCAAGAATATTATGTAATGTAACATGTAATTTGATAAGAAAATGTATGTTCCAACGCATTTACTTTTTTCAATGATAATATATTTTGAAAAATTTCTAAAACATATCTATATATCAAGAAAAATATCTGCAAAATATGTTGGCAGTTTTTCATACTAATGCATTCATTAGAAAATTTAATTTGAGTGCAAATGAAATGCGGTCTCGTACACCGCACCTCCCCAGTTAAGTCCTAAAATTTCACCTCCCCAGTTAAGGGTTAATTACTTACTTGTCGGTGAAAAGAATATTTGGCCAATTTGCCAACTAAAAAATTTTTTTAGAAATATTAACCTAAACAACGTTTACCTGAGTAAATTGTTAGTCTTACCTCTTACCTGCTCGCACGAATAGAATAACAGTTCGCTTCAGTTTTCGCTGTCACATCCATGAAGATCTTGATGATAATATAAAATGTTTCAAATGGCTGCGTAAACACATCAGAATGGGCAACAATCATCACCTATGGGATGGAAACAAAGATTCTATTATTCTTCAAAATAGACAGATCTAACGACTAGGGAGTGATGTCTCCATTGAATCCATTCGGAGATTTGTAAACCGATAGACAAAAAAAAGGCACCTTTAAAATCAGAATCTTTCCCTCCCCAAATTATATATATAAAAAAAGAATCAGATCTCTTTCTTGTAATAAAACAATATGCTGTTTGTGTTGAAATGGTGTGCGTCGCTTTTATATGATCAGGTGGGGAACAAGAGGGTCTCTTGGCCACGGACAATGCAGCATCTGCTTCCCCGACAGAGGTTCTTTGAAAGGCGGTCGAACAGTCGGTCCATTGTCCGCACATTGCCGTGCTCTCTCCGTTGCCTCCGTACAATGGGTCTTAATTCTGGGATTGGCAGAGTTGCGATTCACAAAATTAGAGTCGTCTTCACGACTGCTTGCGAATATTTGCAAGCATACGAATCATTTCTCTGCCGACTCCTTTCAGCATCATACACACACTCCGGGCATTGAAGGATTTGAGTTGAGTAATGCGTCTCTGGGATGAGTATACCGAAATGGATTACAAAATATGGATAACTCGTGATAACATTAACACGACACCTTTCAATGACATGGGATAAAACATCAGTTTTAATGTATTCTCAAGAGCCTAATTAGATTTTTAACAAAAAGGTAAGAATAATAATTATTTTTTCATCAATATATGTATTGCTATTGAAAGAAAAATAAGAAAGGTAACTATTCTTGAGGGAAGCGTTTTAACTCTTTCGTAAAGAGCACGATAAAGATGTATACCTGTTGGGAAAATAACCGCTAAATGACGAATGGTGTTTTTCAATATAACTTATGTAATTGATTAATAAGAACCCAATTCTGAGATTTGAATTTCTGCCATCTTGAGAGAATTAAGAAGTTTGTGAGATTATTGGAATGGCACGATGACGGAAGATTGTCAGCCAATGTTGTTATTACTAAACTGTAAATGTAGCAAAAGTTTAGATTTGAAAAAAGGAAATAAAGGATACCTTTTATTCAAAATGAAGGGAAATAGGAGAATCAAGGTGTCCTTATTGAATAATGTTGACTTCGAAAAAAATTGTAATGAATTTGAACGATAAAAATATGCTTGTTTGAACATTTTTTGCCTTTTTATCTGATTAATTCAATCAAAAATTATTGTCTCAGAAAGTAACACAATTTTGAAAACTTATAAGTTTTAAACGAAAAAAGTGCATAGAATACTTATATATCCTGGAAACAAAATTGCTGTATGAGCTGGAATTACTTTTCTTAATAGAAATGCAAATTTGTTGTACACAATTGTAAAGTAGTTACAATTTTTCAATTAAACATTCATTTCATAAATCAGATTGGTTTCGTAAAATTTGAAATTTTGTGGAAGTAATTTTAAATTTTAGTTCAAAATTTTTAATCAAAAAATTAACAATTCTTTTATAAAAGTTGGTAATGAAAATGTTTTTACAATTAAATAATGTTTTGAAAACTTATTTCATAATGATACCTCAATAGATTAATTGTTTTTCCCACGACCATAATTGAAGAATATATGTTTCTTTCATTGCAATGATTAATAGAAACGCAAGAAAAGACTTAGACTAAAATAAACTAGAAATTGAGATAATATCAATAAAACTTAATTGAAATAATTTTTATCTTCCAAAAAAAGCTCGTATGAATTTTGCTCAGTGAAAATTAAATATTTTTTGTAGTTGATTACTTTATTATATAATAGCCGCCTTTGCTCATCGCCTTTATCTTTCAATCAGCTGCCATAAGATTTAAATTTGAATTTTATGTGTTAGAGAGACATCTTAATAAATACGAAAGCTTTTTTGCTGAAACCAAGCATATTTTTTTTTAAATATGGCTGCAAAAAATCGAATCTTTCTGAATTGTAATATTTTGTGTACCATAGAATTTTTTTTCATATAATTTATGCAATATTTCAAAAATTATTCAGTAAAATTTTCTCTGGTTCTTCATAAAATTCAGTTTTATCTTCAAAAAGATTTAAATGAGGTAAATAACATTTTATTTTATTACGATCAACAAATGTACTTCTGAAAACAATTATGAATTCTAAATTTTATACAATCCTTCGATTTTATTAATCATATTCACTAAAACTGTCTTGACAATCTAAAGTTTCAGTCTTCTGCGATCAAGCCTGACAGAATTATAAAGCTTTACATAGCATTGTTTTAAGACAATTAGTCTTGGGGGGGGGAGTCCAAACGCTGACTGGCGCATTTTCTTCAGAACGGTCGATGGAAAGGTCTAAAATCGCACATTTTTATAGAATAAAGACATTTAAATTTTCATATTTTAATTGCAAAATAGTGGAACTTTTTTTATTTAAAATATTAGTGTCTCAAAAATATGTTATTTAATATGACTCACAAAACAGAGAATATGTATATAAATTCAAAATTCGTAATTCATCAGAGCATTTATTGATTCAAATTATATAAAATATAATTATTTATTTCGTTTAAACTATTTTTGATTAGATATATACGCCAATAAATAAAAGTTTTAGAAATTAGTTGTTGGGCCCTGATTAAGTGGAACATTTTTTATATATTAAACTATGTATGCCTTAAATAAAACTGAATTATTGAATTAATTATACATCTATTTTAGAAAAGTCACAGGAAACATTTTTTCGCATTAATTTTTTTGAAATCATACTTCAACATTTATTCCATTTCGTATAAACACATACTGATAGTTTGCAGTAAGAGTTAACTTAATCTTTGAACTTGAGTTTTGCCAATATGATAGCAACGCGTTGATAAAAGCTAATTTTTCCCATGCACTCATAATGTGCTCGTACATGTTAAATTTTATTTTCATTTTGTGCGAAATAAATTGTTGGAAAATAGGATTAAAATATTTTTTAATTAATTAAAAAATAAGAACAATTGATGCGTTAAGACATTGGTATCTTTGAAAATATTATTTTTTGAACTTAAAGGTGATATAAAAATCAGTTTTTTGCCGTTCTACTTTCGGATATTATCGAGTGAAAAAAGCAGAAATTTCATTTAATTTTCAATTAATTAAAATTCTAATTACACATTTTTAAAAAATCGCTTCCAGGTGCCCATTCTTACCCTCCAAAATATATATGTTCCAAGTTCTGTTGCTCTAAGTCAAAAGGTCTGATCTGTAGAGCGTCACTAAACACGCACAAATTTATTATAAGTTAATCTTTATTATAAGTAAAGGTAACTAATACATAAATAAAGTGGTCTTACAAATAAAATGCAATTAACTTTCTTCTTTTTAGTTAAAACAATTTTTTAATTCTTATTTCTTGTTAAAATTCATATTTGTAGACTTGCATTTTTCCATACCAGTCACCTTTGATGGCCAGCTGGTTCACCATGTTTAAAGTTCGCTAGCATTTTCAATTCAGTTATTTATTTAACCATGTCTCTTAATAGTTTCTTCTGCAAAATATTTTTAAACTTCAAATTTTAATAGTTATATAACTCATATTATTGCAGAAATCTTACGTCGTATTGATCATTGTATGTATCTCTCTTTATATATAACTCTCGATCATTTTATGTATCTCTCTCTATCAACTTCTGTAAAATTTGAACGTTTAATTGAAGCAGCTTAAATTTCAATCAGAACAAAAAAATGCTCGCTAAAACTGAACTTTTTTTTAAAATATGTATATAGAAAACATAATTTTTCAGCATTGAAATCTTTCGTGCCTCATAGAATATTATTTTGTGATTCATGCGATATCTCAAAGAATTATTGAATAAAAGTTTCGCTAATTCATCATAAAATTCAGTTTTTAGTTTTAATTTTTAAAAAAATAGTGATCACGAATAGTGAATTAAATAACGAAAATAATAATATTTTATTTTGCTTTAGTCATTAAATATACTTCTGAAAAATCATGATGTCTAAATTTTATACGATCTTGTCTTCCTTAGGAATCATATTCAGTGAAACATTCTGAAAAAAAGTGAAATAAATAAATAAAATATTCCTATCTTCTGCAATCAAATCTGATCGAGTTATGAAATTTTGAATATCACTATTTTAAAGCAATCAACAATTTCATAATTTTAGGCCAATCAACCCTGGGAGAAACTGCTTACGCTGATTGGTCTTTTTTTAGGTAATGGAGTGGTCTAAAATCGTACATTTTTATCAGATAATATTTAATCGCAATAGAGTGGATCTTTCTGTTTATTTAAAAGGGTTTTTTTTCCAAGAATATTTTACTAAAAATTACTCATAGTTTCAAGGATCTTCATAAAAATATAAAATTCATTAATGATCAGAACATTTATTGATTCAAACTGCATAACATATAATTATTTACCTTATATTGACAATTATTTATTAGATATATATATGCTTATTACAAAAACTTATAAATTATCTCCTGGATCCTGATTAGATTGGATACCCTGCATATAATAAACTATGTTTGTCTTCAATAAAATTGAATTGTTGAATTAATTATATAGATAATTTTTCTCAAATACTTTGGGGCATACTGTTGCAGAAAAACTATTTCAAAATTTAAAAAAAAATCTTTTCAATTATGTCAGTTTTATCTCTGTACAATTTTTTTAATTATATATAATAAGCGTTTAAATATATTTTGCATCTTTGCTTTTCATAAATTTTATAATAATTTCTTTTAAACATACGACGCGTTACAATGATTTTAAATATATTTTTTGAGCACATTACTGCTTTCTTCATTATTACGAACAAATTTCTGAAATTTATATAAGAACAAACCTAACAAGAATAAAATACAGAGTCTTTAATCAAACAAATATACATTGATTATAAAAAATAAACAAATATATATATTATGTTCAATGGCGCAAATTTCATTTCGAGATATTAAATTTAAAATTCTGATCTTTAAACCACTAACATTCTTTTTTTTTTTTTTTTTTTGAAATTTGTATCCGGTTTCCTTATCATTTCTATGAAAATTAATAAACTTAAGGTTAATTGTCATCAGTACAGTTTTCCCAAAATATTTAGAAGCTATTATAGTTCATTTTTGACGTTTCAAATACACTACTACTATATCCAATAAAGTAAATGTTTCCCAAACTTGTATGAGACATTTTCAAATAGTTGACCTGTATGAATAGCTGTATGATGTGTTTTACATTAAAACCAAGGCATAAACATAAACAAGGAGAATTTAATTTTCGGCCTTCATTGCAAACTAATTTATCTCCTTCCCCTAGTTTTGACGTAATATTACGTGCTATAAAAAGATATTTAGCCATTACCGAAGTAAAAAAAAAAAAGGAATTGAAAGCTTTAAAAAGAATAGTTTCTATTCTTTAGAGAGTCGTTTATCTAAACTCCTTTTGTGAAACTGTTGGTTCCAAATATTGTAGAGATGAGAAACTTGGGAACGTAAAATAAAGAAAAGTGTATTAAAGTTAATTTTATTGTCTTATTCAGCGGAAGGAAATTGCAGTTAAACAAAACATGAAATGAAATGTATCGTAAAAAAGGAAAGAAAGGAGCAAAATCTTATTAAATGCTCATTAGCTAGACATAACCGGTCTCAATGATAGGGCCTCTTTTACAATCAATCCTTTTAAGAAGGATAATTTCACATTATTAGTGATAAAAATTCTTTTTATGCAATTTCGGATTCAAATGTTGTATTTTAATCACCCTTTATTTGCGGGACTTAAAATTAAGTGGATGCAATGATCTGCATCACGAATTTCGCTTAGGAACCGGTCACAATATACATAGCGTCGTGGGTGATCTCTACGTTAAAGGTTCGAAAAATATCTTATTCACAGTTTCGTTCCAAAATGCTTGTGAGTTTGTGATGTATAAGTGTTACCATTTTTAATCAAGCATGGAAAATAACGAGCATCGTGAAAGCATCGTTTCATATATTTTCACAGATGTAAAAACAAAGTCTGTCGTCTATTGTGAAAGCATTGAGATTCGTCTACAACGTATACATTGTTTCACTTTTAATCTGGTCTCTTCACCTTCTTTGTATTTGCTTGATTTGAATAGTCTTAAGCATATTATTTATGAGAATTTTTTACGCAGTAACTCTTTTGTGCACTTTCATTCGTTACAGATTTGAATATTCAAGATTTATTTACCTATTTTATTCCCTGCTTAAAAAGATACTTAAGAGCAGTTTTCTCTACACTAACCTATTTCAAATTTTTTATGTAACACTTGATTTGCTTAAAGAGCTACTTAATTTAAATATAATAATCTACTTCTGCCGATTTCAAAAAAAAAAAAAAAAATCGTAAGCATGAAGAATAAATCATCATTTATTAATTTAAATCTTTTGAATTGTTAATTTAAATCTATTAATTTTAATACTTTCAATTTAAAAAAAATTGCAGTGGTTCATTAATAGTCTTTTGAATAGGTAATTCTTAGAAAAATTATAAGTGTTCAGTTAAAAATTTAATCGTAGAAGGTAAATATATTATTGAAGATTTAAACTGTATTTATCATGCAGTGCAGAAGAAAATTACAATTTAAGCATTTTAATTGAAAGTTACTTTTCTCATGTTTTCCAAAGGGTGTTTGTTACCTTAGATATGGGTTTGAAAAGATTCCAAAATAGCAATTGATTTTCAAATGGTTGATTTCAATTGATTCAGCGTTGTTATGGAGCGAGTTACTTCCATTTCAATGGCGGAATGTGCCTCCTATGAAAGGGATTATACTGCAGCCAATAATGGACTTTTTTGTATAACGAAGGCAGTCATTCAATTTACTTTGGCGCTTCGGCAGGGTGAGAGTAATTCTTAGATGATCCCCTTTCTGATATTCTCTCTGTTTTATTTTCTATAAAACAGAGAGCTTCATGAGAAGACGAATATAAGCTTACTCTAAGAAGACTGAAACTTTTTCCCACTATATGCATTTTTTTTTTTAATGGATAAGTCCCAAAATAGTCCTAGTGTTGCTTTAAAACGGGACGTTAATATAATTAAAACTAAACTAAACTCAAGCGGATAAATTTTTGAATCCCATGTACAATAGAAAAATTTCGCCGCTATCTTAAAGTTGAAATATTAGGAAAAGAGATTCAAAGAAAAAAGAAATTACAACAAAAAAAAATTAAGTTTAAAATAAATTTTTAAGACAAGATTATTTTTTTAAAACAAAATGAAAAATACAAAAGAAGCATGCAAATAATTTCATGAAATAAACATTTCTTGGTTCAAAATGTAAGAAACTCTGCCTCAAAATCTTGGCAAAAGACTTTCTTTATTAGCATTAATAATTTAACTGCGGTTATAAAAAGATTCTATACCTTTTCGTTAATCTTATTCCGATACTTTTATTTTTTTTGTACTATAAACGTCTATTTTCCTGTTACTCACTTTAAAATGTAGCAAGCTTTTCAAAACATAATAAGACATTCAAATGTCACTTGATTTCAAAATAAATTATTGCGAAGTTAGTGGTACTTTGCACGTATGCTCAACTTCAAATGGCAAGTTATGCAGACTTTATACACTACACATATTTTAAAATAATGAATCTGAAATCCATGAAATGGTAATAAGTTTCCTATAACATAATTATGTCTAAATGCATTCCACTTCACATCAGTATCAGTAATCCTATAATGTTACCGCTTATCACTTTATTTTTTATTCATATTTTGATATACTTGCGTCAGAGAAATATCTAGTATAACTCAGATAATAGACTAGAATAGTATAATATATATTCGGCAAAAATACCAGAACACATTTTTACATTAGAAAATCTTCTTACTCAAAAGGAGAAGTCACAAATAAAGATTCAGATGTTTCTGTTTATTATAATGAAAAATTTTTATCTTTTTGTTTCATATTTATTTGAGTGATGATGTCAATGTAAGTTTTTTCACCCTAAATATAAGTAGAGACTATTGAAGAACTGTGGAACTACAAAACATTTTAATTTTAGTTATAGAAGCCACTTAGAATTAGAATTGGGAGTTACTTGTTGGAGGTTTAGACTAATTTTAAGTTTTCAATAAAAACCTTCAAACAAAAGATTTCAACTCAACCTATCTGAAATTATGGCGATTTGAGCGATATTCTACTTCTATTTAAAAGGAAAATGTATAATACAGACAAATGAATAACTATTACACGTTTTTCACTAACAATAATGCCAATTTCTTATTCAATTAAGATTTAGATTCTATTATAAAATTTTAATGACTAATCATATCAGATAGTTCATGATTTCAATTTTTCTTAAATATCACTTGCCAAGCATTCGCTTCTCCTTCTCTAATAGAAAGAAAAGGGGGGGGGGAGGTTATGTAAAATTTCCAATTTCAGCTTCTGAAACTAAATGAAAGGTGTCGTTCGCTAAACATCAACAAATTAAATTAGGTTTTGGAATCTCAAATAGACTTAAATGAAAAGGAGTGAGCAGACTGAAACGGAGCTTGTGATTCATCGCTGCCCGAAGCCTCCACCCACCTGGACAAGAGACTAATAACAGCAGAACATGAATATTTATGTCCCAAGCACCAGTTCCGGGTCCTCACGACAAGAAGACCGAACATTAATGCCGAATTAATTACCCCCTCGCTCCGACAAAGAGATGTCTTTGTCGGCGAGCGCCATGAGGCCCGCATTTAGCGAAGATGTGGACTCGGTCTGTGCCGTGGGAGGCAGAGAGGACCGCCGCATGGCTTCTCCCCGCTTCCCCCCGACTCAGCAGTGGGGCCATGTTTGACAAGAGCCGCGTAGCTTTGCAAGGTCAGATGGACCTTTTTTTTTTTAACATTAGCATTTTTATTTTAGTTTTCTTTGAGATATGGGAAAGGATATAGAATTTTTTTTCTCTCTTTTCTGCCCCACAAGTGTTTTCTTTTTCTTAGTTTTGGAGGAAATGTTAAAATTAACCTCACATTGAGTAGAATAAATGAGTTCTTGCGTAACAATTTTAGACGAGAAAATTGCGAAAACATAACAAAAAAATGTAAGCTACAGTATTTCATTTAACGCCAGATTAATTACTCGAACGAAACCTACTTCTTACAAAGGAACATTAAAAATTTGTAAAGAATGTTTAGAATAGCTTATCCATATCTGGACCTTGAATTAATAAAACTTAATCAACTAATCTTATGATTATTCAACTGCGACAGTTTCAAAATTCCAAACTTCAGAAAAAATGAATTTTTTTGAAAAAATGTTTCATTTATTTCTGGGAAATTATTTACAAATTAATACCTTATTATACGAAAATTATGCCATACACTAATTAGATAAATATGATAAAAGATAAAGAATTACCATTTAAAAAGTCTGAAATCTTGTACTTTTATCAACAAAATCCGAAATTATTTTTTCTTTTAATTTATGCTGATATTACAATGTGTATTTGTGGCAAAAAAAAAAAAAAAAAAAAAAAAATCGTTTCCAAATTGAAATTAAAGATATGTGCTTACCCTTTCCACAGCGTCTGCGATTTTTTTTAAATTTCAGTATTTAAGTATGTATGGCTTAATTAACGATTTTTTTCTTTACAGCTACAGTAAAAAAGATAATTCTTCGTTAATGAAATTAAAGCATCTTTCAGAAGCTTCATAACTAATTTTATCTTTATTCAGAGAATAAGACCATTTGATGATTTTTCAAAAGCAGTTAATCTATATTTGTGTTATAAGAGAAGAAATCATACATTTTATTATACTGTAAAGGAACAATAATTGTTATGAATCTTTTCGAAATTACCGCAATTATGGTAAAAATCAATCAGTAAATTTTAAATAATTAATTAAAATCTAAGCTGATTATATTCAAATCAATATTCTTAACCCAACAAGTTCCTCTTTTATTATTATTGTATATTTTAAACATGTGATTACTCTCTAGATTTCAATAAATAAAATTAGATCCACAAAATATTTTATAGATCAATTATTGCTGAAGAAATTTTATATTAAAATAGAAGATTGTGAATTATAGTGATTTCGCGAGAGAAAAATTAATTATTTTTATTTTTATTAATTATTTTAACAAACATTAACATATAATGTTACATAATGAAGTCTGTATATAATGCCATAATAATGAAAATCATTAATTTTTAAAAAAAGTATTGTAACTATTAATTCAGAAATATGGGAAATTCACATTCGCATAGTTAATATACTTTACATTTTGCATTTTATATACAACATTACATTTGTTTCTATCAAGTAAATTCGAAAAACGCTATCATTTGTAAATTTATGCCTTTTTTATTGCTTGATAATCACAACAGAAAGATATTCGCGAAAAATTCTTGCGCATTAGAATTCTAATTCAATTCTTCAAAAATTTTATTAATTATTTATAGACACTTCGACTAATGGAATAAAGTACAAGCAAGAATAATAAAATAAAAGCTTTTTTTTTATTACTGATGGTATCATTAGTTTCTAATAATAGTAAATTTCATATTATTATCAAATCACTCCAGAAATTACCTACGGACGCACATTTAGTTTGATGAGATATTTTCTCATGAGTTTGAAACAGGAAGCAATTATGGTAAAAATAAATCCTCAGGCAGAAGAAAAATATAATTAAGAGATGGGAATAAAAAGTAAATTTTTGTGCATATACGCTAACATAGTCAGTTAGATGCTCTTTTAAGTATACACGAAACTAGAATAAGGACTAATTTGAAAGAGAATAATTCATTACCTGTCATAAAGGTATCTTCACATGCTCTAAACAAAAGCATTATTCATTTAGTAATTAATAATAATAATTAATTTAATAATTCTTATTATATTCAATGTAGATAAAACTCACTAGAATATCATATCCTATGCATTTTTTCCTCATTAATATAAATTAATGTAAAGCAGAAATTCGGTGTAGTAGAAAAAACACAAAACTGGAAGTAAAATACATCTATTTTTGGCTTCACTGTGAGAATATCACCAGCTTAATTCTGCAGAGCTTATTGAAAAATGAAATATTAAGGTAATTTATTTAAATCTTTTTAATAATTAATTATGGAAATCCTTGTATTAAAAATAACACTTTACATTTTTTTTTCAATTGCATCCTTTCTATTCTAAGTTCCAGTTTAGACGGAATTCTTTTTATCTTTATTACCCATTTTGCCTGCAAAAATTTCAAGGACAACATACACGGTGAACACTTTTGTGCGCGATGTTAAGTATACACATAAATAGGAAAATGAAATAATATTTCCTCACAAACAAAGATATTATGCATTCTTGAAAATTTTTAAAAACACTGGAAATAAAAAGCTTTCTAATTTTGATTTAAGGGAAACTAGAGAGCCAATTGAAATTAAAAATATCTAATACTAGCATTCTCTGTTCGGTCTCGCGACTCATCTGTCCGTGAATCCGCATTTAAAATACCCAGATTCGCAAAAGCTGATGAAGAGTAAAAATTAGATTCTGTATATTCAATTGGTATTCCTCCAGCAATAATAAAAAAAATTGTTGATAAAGAATTTTCTTACAACCGAAGACACGTTTTGTCAGATCACATAATTTAATTAAAGTTGAAAAGTAACGAGTAGTGAATGGTGTCACGTTGTTGATAGAAATTAACTGTATTAGAATCAAAACTTCTCTGTGCTAATCTCTCTTTTAAACAGAAGTAACTACTGCACCGATGAATAAATAGATTGAATATTAATATATTGATTACATGTAACATTATTCAAAAATCAATGACAGCATTCTTTTAATAATTTCTTAATTTTTCCATTGTTTTGCATAAGATGATACTTCGTATATATAAGATAAGTAATTTATTTGTATTATTTTCAAACTAGTTGCCTTTGGCGACCAGCTGGTCTGGTTTTCCGATCCCATTAGTTGTATTTAATTTCTGTTAAATATTTTAGATAAAACTTCATATCCATCAAACTGTCAAATATTAAAATCCTGTCATTTTAATAGCCTTATATATGCTTTATATATAAGATTGTACTTTGCTTTATATATAAGATTGATTTTATCGTACATATAAACCTTTCTAATGGAGATCAGTTTCATGACATCATAGCATATCTATGTCCGGTTCGTGCATCTTCTAAATTTAGCAGTATCATAACTTCACATTTTTATTCGTCCTCTAAACAATATAGATATTAAACAAGATCCTTTTTTTAACTTTCAACAATGGAGAAAAAAGTATGCTATCAAGTATTTGATGAAACAACGAAAATGATTTCGGCTTCGTTCAAGTCAAGCAATGAAAATATTGCTGTGAAGTATAATTTAAAAATTAACTAAATTTTAACTAAGACTTTTCCAATAATTAAATTAGCATCACTTAAAAGATAATTCTCTATACTTTGAAAGGTTTAAAAAATCATTTTTGTGCAGGAATATTTTCAGAAGTTATCGTGGAAAAAACATCAAAATTTAACTTATTTTTTTAATTTACTAAAATTTGAAAAAAGAGCTCTGAGGTACACATCCCTCCCTTGCCAAACTATATCTAAACCAAATTTCATATTTCTAGATCAAATAGTTCGCCTGTAGAGCGTCAACACACAAACATTCTGAAATATAACTTTTTTTTCTCTTAAGAAGTGCCAAAAAAAATTTTTTTAACTAGAAATCTTTGAAAGTAATTCTCAGTTTAAAAGTGAGTTTAATATCATTTTTTAAAATCGTGATTTTTATATAATTGCATAAAGGATTCGTAAAGAGACAAATTGCAGTGCAAGTTTGAATCTTTGTATTTCTGTAAACTGCATATTAATTTTTAAATTTATGTTAAGCTGGAATTCCTCCCTCCCCCTTCAGTTTTTATCCATTATTCTCCCACCCTTCTTCACCCGCCTTCGGTTAGAAACCGTGCTGAAAAACAAGGATGGGAAGATTTAAAAGAGCCACCAACATGACACAAGACCGTGCTGACAAATGGGGTGATTTTTCTTTTTTTAATAGAGCCGCCTTCTCCTTCGGTCTTTATTGCGTTATTTTTTATCCCCCTTTTATGAGGACGGGCTTGCGAATTATGTCTTCCTAAATTGCTGGTTCGGATTTAGTTTCTCAGATATGAAGAGTAAGGATCTCGCTTTTCTAAATTAGGTATATCCCTAGGCAGCTTTCTGCTGTTTTTCTATTATCCTATATGATTTCCTGTTAACGAATTCCTTACGACACTTTTTTTCCCTCGAGAAATAAATTCGGTAACAGAAAAGAGGTTGACGAAAGGAGACTTTCAATGATACCTAAAGAATATACACCTATTTGAATAGGGCCAATTTTAGCATACGGTTATGTCAATAAAACGGGCAATAAAAAAAAATTTCCTTGATGGTAATTTTGCGCTCAGTTTTAATGACTTCTTAGTAAGATCAATGCCACTCGTTTGTTCCCCCTTTTGATTTGGTGCTTATATTTCGTTTCTCAAAACTTCATATCAAGTTCTTGTAAACAATACACATTTTCAAATGAAAATATTTCTAAATGTAGAATCATCAATAAAAATTATAGAAATTTAACATTGATCAAAAGCAATCAAATATTCTTCCTATAAAATAAGGTTAGAAATAATGTTTTGGCAAATAATTTTATAACTTAATAAATGTAATAAAAAGCATTACGTCGTTTCACTGAAAATTTCTTTACTTTTGGTGGATAAGGCTCATGAGATATTTATCGTTTTCAAGAACGCCATTCTAATACATGAAGCATTGATACTCTTTTATAACTTAAAGATAAAGGTCTTGACCTTCCTTCTTAAACTTTCTTAACTTAAAAAAAAAAAAACGATTCAGATCCCCCTCCCTACAAACACTAAATGAAGCTAGAAAGGGGCTATTATTCTTATTTTCTTATCATTTCCACAATACTTCCTTCCTTTTTGAAAGGTATGAAGCAAATAAAATACAGTAAAATAATATGCGATATGGTTTACCTCATTAAAAAAAAAACAGGTTGTGCAATCACAGATTTAGAAAAAGTTAGTTTATTCTTGATTTTCAATAGTAATATTTGTTTATTATTTTCTTTTTATTCATTATAAAATATTTAACAGAAAGTTAAAAATTTACCGATAAAAATTACGTTTAAACACAAATACTTTAATTTTTATTTGCAACACGAAAACACTCTGTACTTTTCCCGTTATTTTCAATTATAATAACTGGTTAATAGGGACATTCACTTCTCTATATCAGCTATAATAAAATTCTTAGACATTAAATGAAAAATGACAATGTAATCAATATTTCTTTTGAGAATTGAAAGACAATAGCACTAATTTAATTTATTCGCATTCTATGAATGGAAATTAGCTGAAATTAGAAAAATGTCATATAATTGTTTTTTAAGCATATTTCGTCCTTAATTTCGTGTTCTGGTATGAAAAACCTCTACAAAATTGCTTCATGCAATATGGTAAAATTGTTCTGTTATCATAAAAGCATATTTTTTATGATTGCGAAACGAATGTTTATCTAACTTCATTTTTTATACATGTTAAAAAAGACCTCCGAAAGACTATTTATTTCAGACCACACTGCAATCCTAACTTTTTTCCCTGTGTAATTATCTTAGTGCAAAGATTCTTTTGAAACCTCTTTATAACAGAGAGCGAACCTGAAATAGCACCAAACCGAAAATCCATCATGTTCTTATACACTAATTGCTGCTCCTGAAGAAAATTAATGACTTGATGAACCCTCACATCAAGCTTTCAACCGAAATGCTCCGTGCATTTTTATCTTTAACCAAGTGCCAAGTGCGTCGAAACAGACGCGTATCTTAAATTTATTTGCAACAATGCGAAGAACTGGGAGAAGGGGAGGGAGGGAAAACCGCCATCAAAATCAAAGTATGTTCGCAGATTTCCACAGTCCTCCAGAATAGATTATCCGAAGACACGCGACGAGTTGCTCCACGAATTTTATCCAACCAGCAAACTTCTGGAGCGTGAACATGCCCTCACCATAGAAGCGTTCTTGCATCCCCAGAGCCACAGTCTAAACGTCTCAAAAGAGACCGCCACACACACCAAAAAATAGAACAAACCCGTCCCTGTGTCGTTTTCTATAAGGGAACACCAACCATCCCCCTTCTTGGCTTGTCTCATAAATGGACGCCTTGTGAAATCTCATTCTAATGAGGTGCCCAACAGTGAGTTGTTCTTCCCCGCCATTCATCAAAGGCATCCACGTGACACGACGGACATCTCATCGAGTATCTACCTGAAGTCTTGCGATGACAGCAGGAGCAAAGCACCTCGCTTGCACATTTCTAGAGAGTTTTGGCCTGAAACCGGTGTATAGATAGAAAACTAGGATATGGTGAAGGGGCTAATTATGAAATGTTTTTCCTCCTATCGTGAATGCATTGCTTGTCTTTGCTCTGGCTTCTCCAAAGGCCTGCAGATGGGAAAGACCTCTGGTATCAAAATATAACACTGACGTCACGAACAAAAAAATCCAGCGGTTTCAAGGAAACTCTTGAGATGACCCGCCAATCAATTACAAAAGAACAAAGCAAAAAATGTATTCCTTGAAAATTTATTTTATTATATATTATTTAGCTGTGAATTTAATCTGATGAGAGAAGTAATCGAAAAAACTACGAATAATACAAATGAGGACTTGTAAAAATAGAATAAATCTGCAAAAAATATTTTATTAAAGAAATATGGTATGCTTATATTTACAAAAACATATTTTGAATAACGGATGTCGTATAACTCATGCAGAATCAAATGCCAGACACGCTTTTTATTTTAAAAAAATTAATCATTTTTGGTAGATGTTCTGTTTCATTTGCTTAATATATAACTTTGGATCACTCTGAATTCTGCTTTTCTTAATTTTACAACGAGATTAGAAGAAATAAACATTTCATGGCTTTGAATTTCCTATATAGATAAAAGATTTCATCTTTGGAAAATATAAAACGAATAGGAGCCATTTAGGTCATATTCTTGTTTGTATTGATGACAATATATCCTTGTTTAAAAACAAAAGCAGATGAATTAATTTTGGTTTCAAAAAATTTAGTTCAAAGTTAAGCACAAATCTATTTTCTATCATAATCTAAGACTTTTTCAGGTCTACATTTTTTTCATGTTCTGAAAATATTTCTCTTTCTTAGAAAGCGAAATGTTTTTGTAACTGACATATATACTCTATTACAAGTTGACAACGCGAAACCAAATATCTAGGAATAAACCTAGACGAAAGACTAAATGCATAATTTAAAAATAATTTTAAAAAATCGTTAATGTAGCAGATGCATGACTCGACCAATCTAGAAAAAAATGTCAAATTAACAACAAGCCTTAAAATTCTCATTTACAAAACCATCATAAAATCTTTAATCACTTACGCAGCCTCCATTTGTTAAACGGCAGTACTTATTCACAATTCAGAACCGAAGAAACTTCGAAAGACAACACTAAGGCAATCTCTGGTAGTTCATCTGATTTGTGAGAATTAACAACCAAAAAATATCACCTCTTTCTAAGGATTCAAACAAAAATTAGCAAAATCTTTTCCCCAAGGATAAAAAGAGCAATATCACCTTCCGTTCATTCTATGATCCATTGGTTCCGAAGAACGAAAAAAGATTAAGAAAAATGCTTCCTCTTATGCACACTCCGGAAAACAATACTCCTTCAACCCGACTGAAAAGCAGAAAGAAAGTAGTTTCAACTTTCCACCTACTACAGACTTTTTAAGTGTAACATTACCCGCAATGATATCTGTTATCAGAATAGACCAAACACACACCACTGCAACTGAATTACAATCACCTTCATATAGACTTTTCATTTCGTTAAAACCCATCTCTTTTACAAATAAGGATATGTGTGTGCGAGGGCGCGTGTATGTGTTGATGCTCTACAAGCCAGACTTGTTGGATCTACAGCATCCAAATTTGGCACATATATACCTTGAAGAGTAGGATTGTGAGCCTCGGATCGACTTCTTTTAAATTAATTAGAATATTAATGAATTAAAAATAAAGATAAACTTTTAGTCTTTTTGCTCGATAAATTCCGAAAAAATTATTGCACGGAACGGAATTTTTTAGTTTCATTAAATATTAAATATTTATCGCGTGATTTTCTTAATTGTTAAAAGCTAAAGAAGGTGAATTTTATTTAATACTAGCCGCCTCTGGCGACCAGCCGGTTCTTCAGTATTACCGCTCGCTACAATTTTCAATTAAATATTTCAAATAACTGGTCTCTTAATATCTTCTCAAACAAAACATTCTTAATCTTCAAATTTTGATAGTCATACCAAACTTATACTGTTGTTTAGATCGTTTCGTTCAATTTACTATATATATTTTCCTAATTTGTTGTCACTACCCGGTAAAATTTCAACTTTAATTTAAAGTGGAAATGCTGAAATTGCGATTAATATAAAGATATTTTTTAATGAAACCAAACGTTTTATTTCATTTATCATTTTTATCGTTATTTATTTATTTATTTATAATTATTATTGAATATGAGTACTGGAAACAGAATCGCTCGGTATTTAAGTCTTATTCTTATGTGAACTGCAAAATATTTTTCATAATTTATGTAATATCTCAAAGAATAATTCAACAAAAATTTCTCAGATTCTGCATAAAATTCAGTTTTTAGTTTTGCTTTCAAAAGGATTGAAATGAAATCAATAATAATATTTTGAAATATATTTCAAAAATTATGAAGTCTAAATTTAATGCAGTAAGGTATCATATTCTGAGAAATATTCTGGACACACCAAATTTTAAATAAATGAATCAATGTTTCTATTTTCCACGATCAACTAAGACTGATTTATGAAACTTTGAATGTTAAAAAATTTAGAAAAACTCAACATTTTCATAATCTTAGGCCAATTAATTTTGAGAAACCTGCGCGCTGATTGGCGTAATTTCTTTGAAACGATCGATGGAAAATTTAAAATTATCTTTTTTTATTGAATAGTGATATTTAAATTTTCATAAATCAGTCAGTTTAAGTGATTGATTTAGTTGATTAGAAATCAACTCTTTTTATTTAAAATATTAGTGTTTCAAGAACATTTCGTTAAACCTGATTTCCACAGCAGAACCTTTATGTAAAATCAAAAATTCGTTATTTATTGGAGCATTTATTGAATCAAGTTACATAAAATATAATCATTTTCCATTTAGACCATTTTAGCAGATCTGTGTCTATTACTAAAGGTTTACAAATTAGCTGTATGGCCATGATTTGAATGGATATCCTGTTCACATTAAACAAAACTTGCCTTAAAATATAACTGATTTATTGGATTAATAATATAGATAGTGTAAAAGATCATAAAATAATTTTTCTTAAATTTATTTTTTAGAAAAAATAATATTTCATATTTGTTTCATTTCCTACAGACACGTGCCGAAAATTATATTTTTTCAGATTTCATTTCCAAAAGGATTTAATTTATTTTTAATTGGAGCTTTAATCAATGTGATGGCAACACTTTGAAAAAAGCTAATTTTCCCCCATGAATGCGAAACGTGCTCTAGTAGCTTAAATTTTATTTTTATTTTGTACGAAAAAAATTGTTGAAAAATATAGTTAAAATATTTATTTAAAAATTAATTAAAAATGGAAACTTAATTTTAAGGTTAAAATATTGGTATCATTTAAAAGATAAATTTTTGATCTTTAACTTGATGTAAAAATCTTTTTTGTGCGATAATATTTTCGGAAGTTATAGCAGAAACACGCCAAAATTTCGCTTAATTTTTAAATAAATAAAATTCTAATTAAAAATTCGAAAAAATAACCCCGAGGTGCACATTCCAGGACTCCAAGGTATACACGTGCGAAATTTGGTAGCTGTAGGTTGAATGGTCTGGCCTGTAGAGCGCCAACACACACACTGAGCTTTATTATAAGTATAGATTTGCGTAATTTATAAGGTCAAATAAAACAGATCTCATCAAAACTTTCTCCATACTTTCTAATAAAGATGTTAATCCCTTCACCTAGCATAGTATTTTGATCATTTGTTTAGGAAAGAATGTATACCATTGGCAAACAATAGTTACGATATATTGATCTTTGGAGTGAATTTAACATTTTTCCTGGATCTATCGTCTACTTCTTTGTAAAAATAGATTCCAATAATAGATTGCATTGTTAACCTGAAATTCAAAGCTTTTTCATAGTTTTATTTATTTAATCTCATGATTTTCTCTCATTATTGAAAACTAAAAGAGGATTTTAACTAATATCTTGTAGTTTACAAGGGAAATAAAAAAGGAGTTAGAGTATCGCGAAATTTAAAAGATAAATGTTTTGTGTATGTGCGTTTTTAATACCACTATGATGTTATAGGACTGTCTCCTTTACTTTTATAATAGAAAGGGATCCCTTCTTGCACGCTATAAACAGAGCTTTATAAAGATGGTTAAAATAACACGGCTTTAACACTAAACATTTTGGTGGAATCTTGGACATGAAGTTATAACGATTTATCTGAAATCAAATATAGCCAATATTCCCAGCAAACACCAGCTGGTAACCTGAAACGACTAATTATTAATAAAATTTATATAAAGACCGGAACAAATAAATTATCAAATTGAGAGGGAAATTAAATGCTCGATTTGTATTCCTAAGAAATTATACAGTAGGTGGTTAAATGAATCCAAACACAAAAGTCAAAATAAAAGACATTTCTCAAAGAATTCCTATGAAATTATAAATTTATTAATAAATATACTGGAAAATGTTCCTTGTTGAAATTTGCTCCTTCTTTACCTTAGTAGAAAAATAAAAAGCTATTACAAATTAAACAAGTGCTCAGACATATGCTTTTCAGAAGAATTTTTTAAATTTTAATTTAGCTTTTTCTGTTTCTGAATCATAATATACCTAAGCTCCCATTTTCTATAAACCTAAGAGAATTTAAGGGTTGAGAATGTTTAACTGTTACGATAGAATTTCCAGAATTCAGGAGAATAAACACTTGCGAATAAGTGCTGTTGCAGCTAATCGATGTGATTAGTTTATAAATCGAAGGTCCTGTCTCGAGACTGACAAGTTGGGGACTGGACGAGATTACGCATAATTTAGTAGGCTGGGAGCTGTGTAAATAAAAATGTTGATTCATGGTCGGTATTACTGAGACGCCCAAAGTTTCTTCCGCTTTTGCCCATGCACCGCTATCAGTAACAAGAAAGGAGAAAAAAAAAAAAAAAATAGCCGTAAGAGCTTTTAGTGACAGATTGGATGAGAGAAGCGGACTTATTACGAAACGCCACCGATCAAGACAAGTGCCCAGACGCATTTTTCACCGATTTCGCTCTCCTCTAGACTATTTAACTGTAAAAATCTTGTGGCCATGGAAAGAAACTTCGTTTCAAAAATTGTGAGTAGCAGATGGAAGCGTTAAATGTTTCATATTTTAAAGGCATATCAAAATCTGTCTTAGAAACCAAATAGCTTTAAAAAACTCAGTTTTGAATTGAAAAAGAAAAGGAAGAATTAAAACTGATAGAAATTGCATGCGCAGATGAGCAGTTCAATTTAAATAAGACACATTTTTTTTTTTAATTACAAGAGGGCCCTTTCCCCGCTCTCTTCTTTTTTCAGCTGAATGTTTCTGAATATAATGGAAAATTTTATCATTCTTAATGTTAAGCCTGCTTGTAGGAACCAAAAATATTTTTACTGGGAGTGGAGAGATATTATAAATTTTTTCTTTGTACTCTATAGTTTATTTTGCGCATAATATTATCATCGGTTCTGCCTCTTTAACTTATAAAGTAAAACTGCTAAATTACTAATTATTAAGTTAAATTACAGCGTTCCTTCACGCATTATTAAAATCAGAGTATTTAAAATATTGAATGATTGCACAGATTTCTCAGATAATGTTTTCAAATTATATCATTGATTTAGAAACAGAAAGAGTTATTCAATAAATTAATGAGGTTATTAGAACTACCCTTTTTTCCTAAATAATTTTCCGCTTTTATTAATATAAAATGGAACAGTAAACAATACTATTGATTAGAACTGAAATGTTCAGGTTGAATCTTTGTTGTATTCATATTACATACTAGACGCTTTTGGCGATCAGTTGTTCCACCTTAATTCGTTAAGATATAATTTAATTATTCCTAACGAATGGCCTATAGAAGTTATTTTTAGTAGAGGCAACTGAACTTTTTGATTATAAATGAACATTGTTTCTAATATCCGTACTTATGAATGCTTTAAAGGAAAGAGCAATCATTTAGAAAAATTAATTAATTAAAGAAAAAACATTAATTCGCTTCCTTTCTCAATTCCTCTGTTTTCACTTTTGATCGTAAGATAAATAGTTTTTAAATCTTGCTTCATTACATATTTTAAGTTATATATTTAACATACTGTGTTGTAACAATTGTAACTAATTAATTTAAAACTACAAGTTAAAAATATGAAATGAAATAAAACTATAAAAGATTATAATCAAAATTATAACCTACAGAGTATATTTCTGCGAAAAGGAACACTGTCATCTTATGCGATTGAGTGCTCCAGAAATTTTCATATGGCATAAATGCTTTATAAAATGGCTCTTCATAAATATTTTAGTTAAGAACTATCAAGTTTGAACATAATTTTTGTTTTCATATCATTACAGCCACAATTTGTGATTTTTTCATGCATTGTTTTTAATTTTACATGCCAAAAAGATCTAAATAATTCAAACTAAACAAAACAAAGATAAATTTTCGATGATTAACTAAAAAACCAAAATTATCAGAAGTAAAAGATATTGAATAGATAAAATAATAAAAAAAAAAATTATTTCGAAAAATAAATAAAAAATGAAATTAGATTATTCCTTCCCAAATTTTCTCCTCTATAAAAACTGATGGCTAAAAATTCATCAAATAGCATCTTTTTCTTTTTTTTTTAAGGAATCCCGCATACTTTTAGAGATATACTGAATTTTAAAAGTTTGAGTTCATTATCTTCATTAGTGGGACAGTGAAAAGAGGGGAGCAGATGGGTCCAGACGTCCCAGGTGCTATTGAGTTGAAATAGTGGTGTACATGTTACTTGTCTAAAATGAATATGATCGAGATGGAGGAATAATATTGTTCCCAAAATGTTATTTAAATTTTTAAAATTATTAATAGTAAATGGAATTAATGATTTAAATTAAATTTCTCCCCTGAATCATTGTCTACAACTCATATCTTTTTTTTTAAAGTTCAAATACATTGGATTTTTTAAAATTTGATTTACGTTTACAAAATCAAACCAGAAGTGTTCTCCCGAAATTTCCTCACTTACTCTCTGATAAATGCGTTATCCCTCTCCTTCCCACCTTGGATAAAACTGTGAAGGCTATTTGCGGATATCTTTACTTTTAGAGTCCTGCACATGATCGTTTTGAGTTTTGTAGTAGAGTGGGGAAAACCGAGTATCACTTTTTTATTCTAATTTCATTTGTCTAAATAATTTTTTTGAGTTATTTTATAAACATGTCAATGGACTGATCAACAGATGATCAATAAATGGGCAGATTTTATTCAAAAGTTAATATGGGATACTTCAGATACTAAAACCTTATACTAAATTTTATCCATCCAGTATATTCTTACAGTTATTGTGTTCATTTGTGCTCGAAAAGGTCGACAGTTTGCGGATCTCATTCAGAATTTAGCAGAAATCTACAAACTTGGTGTAAAGACCACACACCATATTTTATCCGATTAGTTAGTTGCATACGCTTTTGAGTTACCGTCTTCAAGACCAGATAAACATACATAATTCCAGAAATATGTGTGTGTGTGTGTGCGTGTTGTGTGTCTGCGTGTGTGTGTGTGTGTGTGTGCGTGCATTTTTGAAATTAAGGAGATCTAAAACGTGGAGATTCGTCAAAATCTGAAAGGCTAATTTTTTGTCGACTACAATCTTTTCTTTACATTTCATATATGAGAAAGCTAATACAAGAATTGTTTTTAAAAAATGCTGGTAGAATTGGAATTAAGTAATACTCAAGTGTGCGAAGTGCAGATAACTTAAAGTTGTGCGAAATAGCTGAAGCAATATCATCAAGATGGACATCTTTTTTTCTTTTGAGTAAAATACAAGGAATTCAAAATAGAAATTCAAAATTTATGATGTTCAAAAAATTCTTCTGGTGAAAATTTGCTCAGCTTTATGTAATTATAATACTGAGAGACGGAAAGGGTTTATGAAAATATGTATCAAATCTTTACAAAATGAAAAGTTATAATTCTCAGTTTGTTTATAAGAAAACATGTAGTCTTAAATTTCCTTCATCTGTTAAATTAATAAAAATATTATCTTTAAATTTATTAGCATATAAAACATAATCGTCAAGTTGAGAAGATGTTTGACTTCTTTCTCTTCTTCAGTTTTAACATTATGATATTATTATAAGAAGATTTTCTTAACTACAAATTATACTTTTATTATATTTAAGAATCTTGCGCCTCATTTTTAAGAAACTGTGGATTTTTTCCTGTTATAGAAAAAATGCACAGTCGCCTATGACACTCGAAAATTTCTGAATTTGATCTTTCATTTATATCAATTGCTATTTGTTAGTCTTCAGAATTGCCCAGATGTTCGCTTGAGCAATCAGAAATTCTGCAATGTCCGAAACCTTTTATTTTGTTTTGAAATTTTATTTCACGTCAACTGAATTTGAAATAAAGAAGCTAACTTTGTTACCCCGCATTTCACACCGGAGAATTTTATAATGTGTCTGTTCAAGCACTATTTGTTATTTGTTTTTAATTTCTTTTTAGTAATCAAACTGTGAAGTTGGAAATCAATAGTTACATTTTTAGTTACAAAATATAATTCAGTTGCTTTTAATCAAATTATCACAGAAACTGCACAATATTGTCATCACTAATAATTTTTTTTATTACCTATGAAAAGTTTCTTAGCTATTTCATAAAACATTTCCCTCCAAAGTACTGATGAAGGATAAATCTTCTAATTAGATTCACATGAAGATGAAGAGAATGAATTATTTTTTTCTAACTATCAATCTATATTTGGGATTCTCATTACTTCTTCCCAGAGATGTGAAAACAATTCGCACTGTATCATCCATCAGATGTCATCGGAAGTTATTATCTAAAGTTCGATTATTACTAGGAAATCCGAATTCTTTTATTTTTAAGTAATAATAGGTGCTTATTTTTCTGAGTTATCATAGTTAACTCTTAATATAACTACGATTAGCTATTCCCTTATTTTTTCTCTTCTTGGACATTCCGATTTTAAAAAGTAGTGCAACAAGATTGTGTCATCAAAATTAAAAATTGTTGTTTGTTTTACTATATATGAAATTATCCATAATAAATAGGAAGACAAACCGAATCATGGGTTTATAGTAGGATCGATGCTTTCTTCAAGGGCATTTTGAAATTGACATCCATTTTTATTCTCGAAAAATACCATGTCAGCGAAATTAAAGCAAAATATTGAAATTTAAATAATTATTTAATTCCAAGTTGTTTTCTTTCAGTACAAGATAAGAAGATATTTTTAATCTAATTTATTTATATTATCTAAAGAGTCCATTTTCAAGATTTTTAAAGCTTGAATTTCTGTGATATTTTAGTTAATTGTAGCGGAAATATGACTAACAAAAACAAGTTTCGAAGATTAAATGAATCTGAAACTGCTTTTAAATTTCTTTATATTTTAGAACAATTTACTTTTAAAAGCTTTGTAAAGGACTAAAGAAATTTTTAAGCTTGTCCGAGAAATTTTACATTGCAAACATGAAAATTTCTTCTTATTAATCTTCAAAGAAAAATTTATCTTCATATTTTTTGTGACATATTAAAAGAATTTTTTTCGATGGCTGCGGTGGAAGGGAGTATTGAAATGTTCGAAGCTATTGGGCACTATTCAAATTAGTACCTTTTCCTGCCCTTATTTTTCATCTTTTTATAATTAAAAAGACTTATTAAATTTCATAGTCACTAACTACTTATGATTATTCCACATTGATATTTTGTATTAGATAGGTTTTTTAGTGTGTTTTATTAGTGAATTTATAAGATATTACTATTTTAATTAAATCAATCATGTATAGGGAGATTTCGTAAATAAAAATATTATAATTTAACTATTTTCATTTATGTATTATTCAATTTTTGTTACGTCGTCGGATATTAGATGGCTTTATGAGTTTTAAATTTTAAAAAAAATTGGAAATAAAATTTACATTCGTGACCAATGAAACCAATAAGAAGTACTTTCTTCCTATCTTTGCTAATAATAAAGGTGAAATAGTTTGTGGTGCGTGTGTGGCTTGTGCGTGCGTGTGTGTGTTGGACTCTACAGGCCAAACCATTTGACATACAGCTATCAAGATTGGCCCATATATTTTGGAGAATAAAAATGTGCATGTCGAAGTAATTTTTAAAAATTTTTAATTACTTAAAAATTAACCTGAATTTTGATGTTTTCCGACGATAAAATTCTAAAACTTATAGCACAGAAATACGCCTTTTACAACGTTTCAAAATATAAAAATTTCTACTAAATTTTGGTCATTTTTTTAATTTTTTTTTTTTTTTTTTTTTTTTTTTTCTTTTTTTGGAATATATTTTTTTTTTTATATTTTTTTAAAATTCAAATCGTTTTCATCATTTTTTCAACCATAATCGCAAAATTTAGATAGATAACATGAATCTATCTAAATTTAATTATATAAATCACAAATCATATAAATTTATCTAAATGTAATCATATAAACCATAGAGATCATATATTTTTAATATCTCTATGATACTATGGGACTGTTCCCATTAGAATAGTTTATTCTGTAAAGATAACGCATGTAAAACAATTAAAATAGCATAATTAATTTAGCATAACCATGGGCACACATTTATATCTAAATGATTTTTCTGAAATGAACTATAATCAATATTCTTGGGGAATCAGCTAGTTGCCTGAAATGACTTGTAATAAATAATTTGACCTCTGTCATTGTTTCAACTTTATCAGTTTGTCTATTGATAATTACATTCCCTAAATATATTGAACATTTTTTCAAATAAATGGGAGGAATTGTTAAGCTAAATAAAAGACGCATAGTTAGGAAATCGGAACAAAGCAGCCAGTTATTTTTCATCTACATCATTTTAGTAGTATTGTTGTTATACTCAAGTCGTTTTCTCCTTTATTCCTTGAATATCATGAATTTGAATATATTTAACTTCATATTTATTCAAATACCATTTTAATATTCCTATTACGTAGTACAAAGAATACAAAGGAAACTACATTCCGAAAAATATCTTACGCAATTCATAGAACTATTAATTTTTAACTGACCGTTTTTCTTTGCTTTTTAATTTAGTAGATTTAATCTAATCAAGCACATCTTTTTTCTTTTTTTTTCCATTATAGCTGAATTCTGTTTTTAGTTTGCGATCCAAAAAGAAAAAAAATTCATGCAAAATGTTTGTTTTAAAAGTGACCGAGATAACGCGATTTCAAGAAGTTGTTTTTCCTCTAATATAATTAATTATGCGATCCGGATTCACGTAAATTCACGCCTTTCCCCGAATCGAACACCAAGAAATGTCCCAAAGGCATGCGAATTTTTAATGTTGCGCCACCCGCTCGGTAACGCCCACTTTTTTCTCTAAATGGGGCTATTCAGCCTTTTCTCTTATTTTGCGGCATCCGAAAAAGTCATAGCGACGGATGAGAAAAAGCGTGGAAATTTGTCGAGGGGGTCTGCTCATTTCACGGTTACGATTCCTTGAATCCCTCTCCTCCCATGGATGCGCGTTGGTCGGCCCTTTTCATCTTGCGGTCATGCTCAAGCTATCCTCATCCACTAATGATCTAAATATAGTGTTACGCGTCCTTCCGTGCATCGCAGAGAAAAAGACGGAGATGAAACCAGATAGCTCGGGAAATCTGCAATTTTTATTGTGTGCGCCTTCCTTCCATCCCAAGGTTTTTTACAAGTTGGCTGAATTCAAAAATTACACTCGCGGGCTAGAAACGTTTAGAATAGCACGTAAGCATGTTAAATGGGGTTGGTGCTTTTTTCTAGCCAGAGGTGTTGAAAAAATTGTTACTTTTTATTTCTTAGATCATAAGAATTCATTTGATGATGTATGCAGAACAAACTAGAGTTCGAGAGTTAGATACACGGAAGATATATATGTCTGATGGTCAAATTATAATCGTAATGTAGAGAATAAAAAATAATTATCGCAGGAAATTAATGTTTTTTTTTCCAGATCAGTGTTGTTGTTGTTGTTTTAAAATAAATCATAAATGATTATCTTTGCTGCAATAAAAAGTGTGTGATATAATTTTCAAATCTCACAATAATTTTTTTCTTCTATTTTTTTAGGTTGTAAAGGTTGAATAGAAAGAAAAAAAAATTTTTTTTTTAAATTTGACCTAATAAAATATATAAAAAGAATTGAAAAGCACTGACTCAGTATTATTGTTATTGATTTATATCTTTTTGTTCTAAGCCCACACTTTTAAGAAAAAAGGAAAATTCATCAACGTCATATTTTTTTTTCTAATTACAACATTTATGCTTCATATTCATATCAATGTATTGGAATTTTAATACTTATTTTGTGCTAATTAAATTAAATCAATGTAATTTTTTTACGAATGTGAATTTTAAAAATTGAATTTAGTCTTTCATTTATACAATAGCAGAATAAATTTCTATTTTATTGAATTAATCAATTCAGTAGATTGATTCTATGCGTAAATTTCAATTAGATGCATAATTTAGAGCATCATCTTAAAAGAACTAATTTTTATGAAAGAAAAGCAACTCTCGTGTCTAATATATGATGCTTTACTATCAATGGTAAAAATTTTTTCATCAGTGAGTCATAAATATTTATGAAATTTGAAATTATATCTATCGATTCTAAAGAATGCCTTTCAGATTACTACAATAAAATTCAAAGATCAATACAAGAAATAATTTTGTAAAAAAAATATATTTGAGTCTGTTTCACAGACGCGTTCATTAAGGTAAAAATAATAAGAACAAATTATGCAATATATTTATATTATTAAAATGAAACATCCTATATCAAAGGTATCGAAACAGAAGTTGGTATTTATACTCTATAAAAAAAACATAGTAAAATTTTTCATAAAATATTGAACTACTGTGGAAATTGGAAAGAAAAAAATTTCTTTTTCCTTTAAATACAGTCACAATAAATTCCCTTAAAATACGGTGCCATTTAACGAATGGAGCTAGAAGAAAATATTGTTATAAACTCTTATACATATCTATAAACTGTCGCTCATTATGTTTTAAATAAACGTAATATTTTCTTTTTCTTTCTTTTTTGCTTAGAAAAGCTTATGTATACTATTATTTTTACATTAGCAGTTTGAAAAAAGTAGAAATCTGTCTCACTAGTAATATAAGTAGTTATAAATTACAGAGATGTATGCCCTGTAGATTTCTGTCCTGTTTACAAATATCCATCCAATAATGCATGTCCCTTAAAAGTTGATTTCCTATTACATGGAACAAATTTTTATCTTTGCTCCAGTATTCATTACATTTTTAAAATATTATATCAGATTCGGAAATGATAGCAGAAAAATTATGGGGGAATGTATAAACTCGTAGATCAGAATCCATTTAAAATGCTAAGATATAAAATTTCTCAAATGTATGCTGAAATTTTCGATATCCATAAATATACCTAATTGTTACTTTTTATGAAGAAATTATGATTTTGGCTTGTTAATTAAATTTTTTGGTAACTTATTCTCAGTATTATTGGTAACTTAACCCCATGAAAAACTATTTAAGAAAACTGCATATTTTTCTCAGAAATTAGCTACGCTTACTAAACTGGAGACATCAAAGGCAAAAATGGAGGATTTTACATTAAATTATTGGCGATTCTTTTGAATCTCACCAAAACCTAATGCAATTTTTCATTATGAGGAAATTAGAATACTATATCACCATTCCAAAAAAAAAAAAAAATCTATAAAACTTGTCATTAGAAGACTGTTCTTGAATACTGGAATAAACGAAATAAAAAGACTTAGCTTCAAAACATTTACTGTTGAAAAGTTGTACAACATAATTTAGGACTAAACATCCTCTCCCATTTTTCCAAACTGTATTGTCTAACGATGTAAAAAAAATAAAGCGATCTATCAAATAGATAATTTACTATATTTAAAGTTAAAAGTTGAATAATTCCAGCTTTAAATACAACAAAAATGAGGTTTCAAATGTATTTCATGGCATCGTGATTCAGAAGCCTATTTTATAAAGCCGGTGCCTATAATGTGCAAAAAACCACATTCATAAAACATATAATAATATCCTTGATATTATTATATGCTGTAGGGTGGGGCACATTACCTCCTAGAGAGAATATGACAAATTCTCTCTCTTTAGAAGAAATAATTCTCATCTTTCAGGTGTAACATATGCTGACACATTTAAAAAAAGCGTAGATTAAGACCTCGAATCAAAAATTCAATCACAAATAGAACCCAATAGTGATTGCAAGAAGCCCCTCCCCCTTCTACAAGTGCTAGTAATGAGGATAAATGATATTATATTCATCATGTCGGAAAGATTATTCTGAAATTTTCATGTCAACAGTAAATCTTAGAATAACAAGAAACGATCTCAAAAGAAAAAAGAAAAAAAAACCATACCATTCAGGCTTATACAAAGTAAACCGTAATCAAACTTACTATATATCCCAATAGAAAAGTTGGTTAAAGTTCTCAAATTGCAATAAATACACTAGATTTTTTTTTCTGTTACCTTAACACTTAATCAGCTTTGATCAAATTTATCATCTTTTTTTTTTCACATCATCTTTAATTCAAAATCTTTTTAATTTTTTCTATTAAAGCCTTTGTTTTTCACTTCATTTTTATTTATATATCAAAGTACAATCGTTTTTAAGTTAACATATATTCTCTGTTATGACATGATGAAGAAGGCCTCAGTTGGAGGCCAATGAGTTGCATTTCATTTACAAAATCAGTCACACGATGCCTCTCTCAGTATGGATATAATCTTGTATGATATTCTTCATCAAAAAAAAACTTTAACATGCATGCTTTTTTTAATTTTTATTTATTTGAAGAAGACGAAAGCAAATAATAAAAGATAGTAAAGTAGATTTGAAAATCAGAAAAAAAAAAAAGATTCTCCAAGTTTCTAATCATATGCTTTTATAGTCTCACTATTAATAAGTTAACTGCGTTCAACGTGTATAAACGTCAATTCGAATCTTCATTTGGGTGCGGTCAATGTATATACACATCGTGCAAAAAAAAAAAAAAAAAAAAAAAAATCCCAACCGATATAAGAACTCAAAAAATTTCAATAAGATGTAGTGCAAATATCATTGAGTGGTATGTTTTCTGTATAATACCAGTAAGCGTGTTATAAATTTTAAAGAAAGATATATTCTTTTACATAAAAATTGTTTTTTTCTTAATGTATTGCATTTTACAAAGTGAGTTGTTTATTTTCCTCAATGGATCCAGTATTCTCCGTACTTTATTTGTATTTCTGGATTTCTTTATATTTTATTTGCATATCGAGTATTGTTGCAACGTTAATGAGTGCAACAAAAAAAAATAAGATAAATAAAACGCCCGAACTGTGAAGGCCTTTGTAATTTCTAGTTCGTGGGAATAAAAAGATACTTTTTTAGTTTAAAAAAATTATATTAGATTTTTAATTATTATTGATGTTAACGTTGGTCCATCAAGTACAGCTGCAAAACTACACGTTTCTTTGGTAAACTTTTTCCTAATTTTATTACTAACTATACCATCAATATTTACATTTGCTTCTTTGGCAAATTTTCAAGTGTAATAATTTTTTCAATCATGATTTGTTAATTTTTTACCTAATAAAAATGAAACTTTATTCGCTTTACGATGACTTTTTCGCAAAATTTATTTCTCAGTTATTTGTATTGCATTCGACATGTATACATGTCATTGTTTGATTTTGATTACTCATCGGGCGAGGGACTTTTATAAAAATAAATTTCGCAGTTAATCAGTTAACAACTATAGAAAACCTACATAAAAATGGTAAATATGTAAAAACAAATTTTTTAATCAGTTAAGAGTTAAAAAATTTTAAAATGCTTACATATAAACAGAGATGGATTTTTTTTAAACAATTTCAGATGATTTTATACTAATTTTCTCTCAAAAATTAAGACCTTTCAAACAATCTAAAAGAAAAGAAAATGGATGAGCAGTAATTCGAAGATGCGTTTCCTTTTTGATAAGAACAGGAAACATTTTCTAAGATAAGCTATCTTCTTTTAGGTGTTTCAATACTGTGGATTAATTTATTGCAACGAGTAATCCAAACATTGAACACTTCACGTCATCCAACTTCATTAAGGTCTTGGCGTGTACCTGTTTTGCGAAAACACTAACAAGACTAATTGGAAAGAAACTGTTATCAACACGCGATTTGCCAGAAAGCGTAGTACAGACAGGATACGGACACGGCCTTTTTTTGAGAGGGATGAAAGATGAACTGCAAATGGCTGCTGGAGAGATGATGAGAAAAAAAAACAAGGAAAAGAAAAAATGAATTCAGTAGCAGACATTTTAATCAAACCGCTTTCAAGTGTCGGATAGAAACATATTTGTTCAGTACAAAAATATATAAAATTATGTCGGTGGATAAATTTGTTGATGAAAATTTTACTTTCAAAGAGACGGGAGACCAATGTTTCCAGAACATATAAATAAACATCCTATTTCTTCGCCACAAATTTTTTTTAAATGCGATTTTAAAATAAGTTTTTTTTTTTTTTTTTCGAAGTTCCAGTTTATGCATTTGGGAGAGATGGGTTGAAGACCTCCTCAATCCCTTTAAAAAAATTTAAAACGTTCATTAAATAATATAAAGAATTTTTTACCTATCTGCTGCTCTTTCATCGTATATCAATTTTCAAATGATCAGAAAACTCACAATAATTAATTTCGTTAGTAACGCAATATTTTGACTATTTACGATGAATCATCGAATAGCAATTTATATTAAAATTTCTATTTGTCATCCATCATTAAGTTCCTATTCAAGAAAGTTGGAGGCTTTATATGCTGGATATTAAATGGAATCATTGTATACGGATGATTTCTACAAATGTATTTGTATTTTCTTATTTGTAAGCATCAGTTTCAAAACAACATTTCATATATTTTGAATTAGTTGTCTTTAGCGACCAGCTGGTTACTTTTCGATTAATCGTTAGGGACTAGTCGAGAATACTGGTTTTCCCTTAAAAATTTTTATGCATAGCTTAATGTTAATAATTCTCTTACGACAATAATTTTAAGCATCAAATAGTGACAGAGCTTAAAATATATTACTTTAATAGTTTTACACCTGCTCTCTTTATTGTGTTTATGAATCATCCTAATATAGTTAAGTCACATGTTATTACACACAGTTCACATCACAGTTCTGAAAAACGCAATTATTCGTAAAAATCTACTTCTAATTTTCGCGATATTATAACGACACTCTTATATTCATCACGAAAACTGCACAGATATTAGACGGAATCCTTCTTCCTTATCTTTCATTAATGAGATAAAATCCCGCTTTAAATATTTTATGAAGCAATGAAAAAGGTATTAATCAGTACCAGTACAACAGTGTAATCTGTTGTTAAAAATTAGGTGACATTTTTTTTTTTAAAAAAATCGTCAAAATTCAGGAAACATTTACACGGCTATTAAATGGATTTTTTTTAATTTATTAAAAACAGAAAAAAACTTTCAGAGCAAAAAATATTATCAGTGACAATATAACTTTTCGAGTTTTAAGAGGGTACAAAATTCATTTCTCTGATATGTTAAAATAGTATTAATTTTTTTTTTTTTTTGAAAATTACCCCTAGAAAACAGTAAAAATTTTGCTTAATTTTTAATTATATTCTAATAAAAATTTCAAACAAATCATCCGGAAATGCATATTTCTTCTCTCCAAAATATATATGAAACAATTTTGGAAACTCTATATTAAACTTCCTGGCTGGTACAGTGCCAACGCGTGCACATAATATATATTCAGTAAAGATTTTACGTATCTAATTTTGAAATACAACAACTTTGCTTTACTTTTCCCTTGATACAGATATCAATGAACGGCTTAATAGACAACTTCGGGCTGGTAGACAGATCTGGGTTTCGTAACCAGAAGATCACAATTTAAGGCCCGATTCCAGTGAAGTCGGTTAAGCGTTCTGTCTGAAACTTATACAGGTAGGTTTAAAATCTTTCCCCATAGTTTAGCATGGAAATTTTGAGGGGAGAAAGTTAACTCTTGTCTTCAACATCTGACTTCGTTTTAAAATAACGATATTCTTCCAAAATAATCCTCGTATAGCTTTTTTTAACCCCGTTAGATCCTTAATCTATCAAACCGGTCCCACTATTTTCTCCTATAAAGGAACTCGATTGAAATTGCATCGAAATTCTTATCCATTTATATAAAATTAAACTTCATTTTAAAACTTTAGAAAGGAGAAATTTAATAATTCATTAAAAATCCCGATAAATATAAATTTAGATTTTTCTAGAAGAATTATTCTTGGAGATGAATTCATAAATGATGCATATTTGTTCTGGAACAACACATTTTAAATGGTAGAACTGTATTGTCAGTGAAAATCAGTTTATAATTTTAAGCAAGAATATGTTTATATATAAGCGCTGTCCAGTGGCGAATTCAGACATTTTGAAGCTCCAGGCAATACACACAATATATACATTAAATAATCCCTCTTTTAATTATTAATCAAATTATTTCATATTTCAGCAATTTTTTTCTTTAATAAAAATGCTAATGACTTATTTTAACTTAATTTTTTTTTTATTTTAGCAACTACGAGAAAATAAACTTTTATTTACTAATTTTTTTCAATGTATATAATAAGGAAAAAAATTGAAGTAATGTAATTCTTCAATAATTGCAGTAATTATTAGTAAATGATTTCCTTTACTGCTTGATTATTGCAATAAATCATGAAGAAATTATAACTTCAAGCAAATATAACTTTGATGCCAAATGAAATGAAATAGAAAGTTAATGAATGATTAATATTCCAATGCAATTAAGAAATTAATTATATCGTGATTAATAATTTAAATTTTTCCTTGAGAGCACACATTATAGAGTCCTAATATTTTATTAAACAAAGAACTTGTAATTTTAAAAATTTTTTTTTATTTGAATACTAGGCTAATAATAATTTTAAAAGGGCCTGCATGCACACCTCTTAGCCTAGTAGTCTAAGTCTGCTTACTTGGAAATCCGCCACTAGCGCTATTCTATTAATTAATCAAAAACGTTCCCCTGTTTATTTAATTTTATTCTTCGCATTCTTCTCACCAAAAAAGAAACATTCAGTGTCATTGAAATATGGTCCTTTAAATATGCAGCCAATCCAGCATTCAAAAAGTTTGTAATCCTGCCATCATTTACAGATAAAGACTTATCTTTATTATCGAACAGAAAGGCTAGAATGTCATAAAATTAAAAGGCTTCTCATTGAACTCAGATTTTAGTAAAAATAAACGCCTTCTTCTTGAGGAGAAAGAACATAAAATTTCCACATGTAAAGCACAGAAATATACAAGCGAATGTCCGCCGAGGGAGGTGATCGTAAAAGAAAGAAAGTTTGGCAAATAAACACCTTTCGCGGTGGGAGGACGCCGCCAAGGAAGCAGGGGTTGTCGGCGAACTTCAAAGAACCAAATTTTTAACTCCTTCCTCCTCCCTTCTTTCCAGGGATCCAGGGGGGGGGGGAGATGCGCCGACGCGTGGCGCGCAGATGTGACATCGGCAAATGAAAGTGATTGCCTGGGCGGGATGTGCGTTTCGCACTATGGCTTCATGTGCAATGCATGTGGGGACGTTCCTGCCTGGACTGCGTTTATTGATGGATTTTTTCCCCTTCTCTCAAAATCGTTTTGTTTTTCCAATGGTTTATTTTTCATCATTCCCACCCTGTCGAAATAGAAGAGCTTATTCTGCATTAAAGATTTTAGAGGAATCTAATTAAAATTCAGAATCTTATAACTCTTTTTTTTTTTTTGCGCTTTTTTTTAAAGTTAAGTATTTCATCCCTTATTCATGAGAAAACGGTAGGTTGCTTCTCTAGACGGAATGTCATCAGAAAACGAGCGGAAAACCCCATCCAATTATTTAACTAAGAACATTAGTTAAATATCTTCTTTACTTTTTTTTCTCCCAAAACTAAGTTGAATGTAAGCATTTTTTTTTATTTTATTATTATTCACCATCGATACCCTGTACCGACGGTAAACAGATGGAAATTGTCATTAAAGTTGGCTACTTTGTATTTCAGTTTTAAAGACGTTAAGTCACGTAACTTGTGTTTTAACGCTCAATTAGGGAATAGAAATATGACTTAATTTAAGAAAGAACTAAAGACGTTTAAATGTATTTTTTTTTTTCAATAATGAAAGGAAATTATTACATTTATTAAAAATAATTGTGAGAATCAGTTGCACAAAAACTTTGGTAATGAATATATATACATAAATATAATTCAATTCTTTTCTTTATTTCAAATTATTAAGTAATTTTTAACTAAGCCAGGTTTATTTTTCCTTTCAAATGTTTTCTAATCAGGATTATACCAGAAAAATTAAAATAAAAAAAAGATGGTGCATAATAACGTTGTATTTGTGATGAAAAGAATCTAATCCTCTGTATTCAATTAATAAAAAAAATATCTCTTGAATTTATTAATTTAATCTGTCAAGTTCACGAGAGAATTTAATCCGACAAAACCATTTAACTATGATAATCTTAATGAAGCCAAAACTTCAAATAACAGTTGTAGAATTCAGAAATTTTGACTAATTTTTTTCATGGAAAAAGACCATCAAATTTTTGAAAGCAAAAAGGCAGTTATCAAAATAAAAAATAAATCTTAAAAAGCACAATCGAATTTTGGATACGTTTTTTACTTTTATATAATGGTTTTAAATAAAACTCTAAATATGCTTAACCAATTATAAATATGATACACAGCTTAGATTTTTAACATATTTCAAATTTCTGTCAAACAAATTGCAATAATTTTCATCGGGATTTTTTTATATTGTTTCCCCAATATTAAATCCAATGCTTTTACACCAATCAGCTTTTAAAATTACGATTCATCGACTGATTTTAAAATAATCCGCTAAAAAGTTTTATTATAAATCAGTAACGTAGAGTTTTTATTAAAAAATTATGATGTAAATAATTATTAAATGAAGAACATTCCCAAATTATCATGAATGTTCCATCTATAAATAAGTATTCCAAAGTAGCTACGTATTATTATTGTACATGTCTTAAAAATGTAATAAACTTTAAACTTTATAAATTTCAGCTGAATTAATAAAAGACATATTGATATTTGTATTTTAAAGAACAACCCTCTTTCGAGAAAGTCCCTTATATTCCTCGAAAGTTCTTTTTTAGGTATCTTTTCTAAGAAGAAACAGATTAAGAGTTTACCATATCGTAAAAAGAACTACAATAGCTTTAGAAAGTTTTATCATTTCCCATTTATTGAAAGATTTCAATACCTAGAAAAATTCATAAATATATGATATATGAATTCCACGTAATTTTTGTATCGAATTATAAAATCTATACATGGCAGATTTAATTTCAAAGTTTCAAAATATTACAAATTTTTGCAGGTGCAGAGGACTGGTAAATCAATTATGTGGTTAAGTGTATTGTTTTGTCACTAACTTTTAAAATTCGTCGATAATTTACTATACATAATAATTACTGTTTATATTTGATGGCAGAGTTATATAAAAATTTTAAACGGGTTTGCATTTGGAAAATAGAAAGTTTTAATTTTTTAAAACTACTTTCTTTTATTTTACACCTATTACTATTCTTTAAACTAACCTATTTGCGAAGTGTGAAAATTATTTTTTAAAAATCCAAGCTAAAAAAATAATGTTCATTTAAGCTATTTCTTAAAAAAAAAATTTATGGTTAATTGACTCAAAAGTTGTCGCACTTTTTGCTTAGTCTTTTATGCGCAAAGGGAATTTTATAATTTCTCATGATACGCAGTTTAATATTTCATTATAAGTATTTTTAATATAGTTAGCAATGCTATGAAATACTAGTAAATGCATAAAGAAATGAAATAAATATTTTACAAATCAAAGCTTATTAATAAATTTATTGTATAGTGGATAGATAATGTTTGCTTTTCAGAAAAGTGATATTGTTTCTTTCTTAAAAATGTATTATAAATAAATAGTTTTGTTTTAAGAAAATATGTTTCGTTAATCTCGAAAGTTCCATAAATAATGGGATCGTATGTATCTTACTACACAAGTTACTGAAAATAATAAATTGAATTCTAAATTATTTTATTATTTTGAGGAATAATTTATATTAAATTATCTAAATGAACCTTTCTTGTTATTATAAAAATTTTAAGTACAATACGTAGTTACTGTTTCCCATTTTTAGAATTGTATGCTTCAAGGAGTTGTGCAAAACCAGAAGCCTATCTATAGAGTTTCAGGACGATCAATATTTAACGATCTTACAGAAGCTCGACCACAGATTCACAGAGTAATATAAAGCGTCCTATTACCCAACCTTTCAAGACTAAAAAATAAATAAATTTATTAATCAAATAAATATTATTTATGCTGTGAACTGTTTTATTATTCTTAAATTTTAGAATTCTATAGAACAAACAAACACTATTCAGTGTCCGCTCTACTGTTACAACACCCGGTCAAAAAGCTAAACTGCCTGCCATAAAAATATTTTTAACAATAATTTATTTATTTTAAATAAAAGTCAAATAATTTTAAATTATAATAAACTCATATATATATAAGAAGAAGAAAAAATAGGTAACAACATAAAATTGATCATCAAGTTGTACAAGAAATACTTATACCTAACCACAAATTGTTCAATTCAATTCAACCACAACATTTTAATGCCATGAAAAAAGAAATATATTGTTGTGAAATCACACAAATATAGCATTCATTATGATAAAATACTAAAGAATTTTTTTTATGTGTTCAAACATTTTTATATTTTTTAAGTTCATATGATTAACGATTTCATGCTCACTAAAACGGCCAAAATATTATTTGTAGTATTCGAACGTAACAAGTTCATAATTTTAAAGAAACTCTTTTTAACTCTTGCTACGACTAATGCTATAGTTAGCAGTATTCTTAGAACGATAGTTTGAAGTAAAATTTAACTCTGTTGATAAATTTAGCGCATTGCTCAAGTCTTTTTGTGTGTCTAAAAACTCAAATTTTGCTGAAATTTCTTCAGCTAATTCTACTCAATTTTTTTTTTTTTATCAAAAGAATCACCATCTTTTAACGTGTTTAAAAATTTCTTATAATTTTTTTGTTGTTTTTTTTTTTTTTTTTTTGTTTTTTTTAGATATTGTGTTTAAAATATGGAACCTTTAAATATTTTGATATCACATTCACATAAAACTGATGGTGAAATATTCCTTTCTTCCGATTTTCTGTAGCATTTTTGATTAATTAATTAAACGCACTGCAGCTTTATGATTATTTTGTTTATAATTAATGATTGTAGATATTTTTAATTTTTAAACATAAAAGGTATAAATACAAACTGTAAATTCTTGGCCGAATAAATTATAGATACATATATGAATTTCAATTAATTGGATATTTAACCTACCGATATTTTTCACATACCAACAGCCAAAATGTTATTTCATATAAATATCTGGGCTGTTAGCGCCTAGAGTGAGCTCTGTAATATAATAAAAAGTAATTGAGCATCCCCAAGTAAATTCTGTCTAATTAGAGACAATTTTCAATTTGATTTGAATTTCTTAAGAGCCTCATTCTAAATATTTTTAGAGGTTTCATTGGCTACTAAAAAAAAAATCAAAATAATTCATTTTAAACACTTTTCATGTCTCTGTGATATGCTAAATTTTATCATTAACGAACTTTTCCATTCATTTTATTTTGAAGTCAAAGAAATAGGAATCTACTCCAATGACACCCTAAGAATATATATTCATTTCATTACGACTATTGGCAAGCAAATAGATTTAAAATCAAACATTAATTTAACAACAAAAATAATAATAATGGAATTTTAGTTCTAGTTTCTCCCAACTGAATATAGTAAGAGGAATAACTGAAATACCTTCCATATTAAATCCCTCCGTGACACTAACAATGCTTAAATTTTGTTCACATGGTAACAACGGTCCTATCGCTTTTAAAATATAAAAATGAAAGCCAATTATCTAGGAAAACTATATTAAAAATCAGCAATGAATAATGGCAAAGCAATTTTTAGCAAACACTAATACTTTCTTTGCACCTAAAATATCATTTCCTCGACCAGTAAGTTTATAAACAAAAAATATGGATTTTTCTCTTCTTTTTTTCCGTTTTAGCCTGTTTTGTATAAATGAGTCACACTTGCCAAGGAATCTCCCTTAAAGCATCTGTCTGCCGTTAACACCTGCGACTGTTTACTTAGGAGCACTCACACCCTTCGACAAAGGCAAGGAATTCTCCATAAAGCATTTGAATTATCGTCCCACGTGATCTAATAAATCTAGCTTCCCTTTTTATGAGCATTGTCGGCTGACTTCCTTTCCTATTTCTCAGAAATTTCTCGCCCACACACTGGACGTAATTTATCGTCCTCCAGAATAAATAGAAATCAATGGCAGATATGAGAAAAGACAATAAAAAAATTAATGCGAATGGAAGGAGGATTCTCAAAATTAGAATAAATAGACGTAAAATTTTGTCACGCATAGTAGACCATTTTCTCTTGAGGCACATTTAGTTTAGACTATTATTTATCTTAGTTTTCTTTTATCACTGATGAGATAAATTCCTACAAACTTATCATCCAACCTCAATATAATAGGAATTTAACAATTAATTGTTGATCCCTTTGATTTACTTATTTTAATTATAGAGTCACAAAAATACATCTTTGTCCTTACAATTGGGAAAAAAATGAAAAGTTCGGTAGTAATGAGAATCTGATTAAATTCTACGACTTCATGCAGAAAATTGTTGAAATGGATTCTTGGAATGGATGGAAAACTGTAAATTATAAGACGCCATTTTGCTATCGAAGAATCTATTTCTTTATTTACTTAAAAATTTTCTATATCCCATTGTAGCCAGGAAGTATTATTCTGTTTAAAGAAACGATAGAAGCCAGATATTTTGCAGTAATTCTATTCGTTCCCAACAACCAAACCAGGAATTTTTCACGGTTTTTAAAAAATAATCAGAAAAGAAAAAATAAATTTTATAAAATGTCAAGATAACATATTTAGTTTTCTTCATAATATTAAAACGAATTATTAGTGTCTATTATTTTAATTTAAAGCATCTATATTCCCTTTAACAAATCATTATTTTTTTTTTTTTTTTTTTTTTTTTGCAACTGAAGGAAAAAAATTGCTTTTTAATAATTCTAATTATTTAATAGTAAATCTTTTCAAATGTTACAAAAATTAAAACAAAAAAGTATTTTTTTATTTTTTAGTAGCTCATTATAAAAGCAGCATCAAAATTTAAAGATTAAAATAAAACAAAAAAACAAATTATGTAAAAAAAAATTAGTTTGTTCTATATTTTATTTCATTAGAATATGTTTCTATGCAATCTCAACATTGGAAAAATCACTTTATCTTTATATATATATATATATAATTTGCATTCTGTAGGTTTGGAATTTGAAGAAAGATTATTTTCAAACTGTTAATTTATATAATTTTATAAAATTTAAAGTCAGATGAAAATTGTAACAAGTGCAACCAAATTACCTTATTAAAAGAAAAACATTTATGAAAATTTCGAAAGGAATTTTAGCTAGAAATAAGCTCTATATGATTTAACATTCTGTACTGTTTATTAATTTCTATAGACTGTTATCAACTAATTAAAATAAAGTTACATAGGCATTCTTTGTAACACTGACACTATAAATTATCTATCCCCGCGAATTATTTTGTTGTATAAGATGATAAATTCTCTTTACTGGCGCTAAAACAGAGTAAGAAAAATCTTTGCCATACCTATGATTCAAAATCCTTCAGATAAAAAAAGGAGAAATTCAAACTATAAATAAAAACAAATCCTTTAATAATTTAAATTGCATTTTTTCCCTGAAAAAAATCCAACCGGCATATATATTTATATACATAAAATTAAAATACCCTAATTACCATGCTCATATAAATCCAAACAGTAGAAGAGATTTCTTACAATTATTGTTTACTTTCTGCCTTTGGCGAGCAGCTGTTGTTCGATGAGATAAATGATTGCTAGAAATTTCAGTTAAAAATTTTCTGTAACTAGATTTGAATAATATCAAACAAAATTCATTTACATTTCAAATTTGACAGACATAATTTTAGAACCCTGACACCATTCTCATCAATGGGCTATACATTCCTCTAATTTTCTGTCTGTTCTTTTATACACACTTATCACTCTGGGGTAGCTCAGAAATGGGGATGCGAAGCTTCCGACATTTGTTGGTTCTCATAGTCCTGGTGTTTACAAAAATGCGGAGTTGGTTACTCGTTATCGATGATGGGACTACCTAAAACAGAAAGAGTTGTACCTTGGCCGGTGATGATCCTTAGGATTCAACAAAATCGCTGAGTTCCAATGATTTATGTTCATCAGAATGCGTTCGGGTGGGTCTAAGTGGCATTTCGTGGTTATACTTACAATTATGTCAGATAAAAGAGCAGCAGAGTTTTCCACCAACATGAAAAAGCAATCTTTAATTGATTAAAATATATTCAAAGTAGAAATTTCTATCCTCCATATCTATATGAAACTTTTGATCGCTATAGGTCAACGGTCTGGCATACAGAGCGCCAGCACAACACAAACATTTATTTTTATTATTAAACTTAAAAAAATCATCGTTTTACTTTATTTCAGATTAGAAGTTTGAATCTTTAAAAAAAATTTCTGTTAAATTACTAGAAAGCCAAATAGTAATTTCACATAAATTCTACTCTTTGATCTTTCCTCAAAAAAATGGAACCTTGTGAAAGTTACTTGATGTTATTATTTTTATTATTATTTGTATAATAAAAGAAAGGAATTGGGGATTTACATTTCGGCTTAACAATGATCTGAAATTGGAAGTAATATTTTGCTTAAATTCAGTAATACTCCTTTTTTAACTGATAACAAGAAAATAACGAATAGATATTTCACATATAG
This sequence comes from Argiope aurantia, assembly GCA_026543865.1. Taxonomy (NCBI): domain Eukaryota; kingdom Metazoa; phylum Arthropoda; class Arachnida; order Araneae; family Araneidae; genus Argiope; species Argiope aurantia. Next base: position 450,753 of record JAPMOR010041255.1, on the reverse strand, counting down.
TTCTTCTGCAGTCGATAAAAGTCTGTAACGAGTTGCTGTTGCGTTTCTTAGAAATAATGGTACTGCTTTGACCAAATAAGAGCTTGATTTATAACTTTTGGCATTGCTGGAAGATAGCAGTTATCATTGTAAGTGAGATCGCGTGCCGGATTTTCAAGAGGGTACTCAAGCACTTATAGCACGAAGTCCTCCACACCCAGAAAGGATATTCGATACCGAAGCATTTCTGATAAGAACGGGCTCTCTTAGGGCTTAGAGGAGCATTAAAATTCTTTGATTGACTGGATCAACATTCGAAGCTACGAAAAAAAGGGGGGGATTCTAGAATGTCATATAAGCTACCAATAAAATCCTTTTTTCAAATATACTGCAATATTAAAAAGCTTATTGTCAAAATATGTTATTATATGATATAAATATAGCGACTTTTGCACACCATTTTAATTTTTTATTATTATCTACATATTTTTTATAGCAGAACTGCATGCTAACAAAATTCATGTTTGATATTTATTTTTGAGATAAATTTCGGAAACTATATTTTTTAAAAAATAAATAAAAATTTTTAAAAATCTCAATATCTCACAAATAATTTATTTTTTTATTAATTCATAAATTTAAAGTATATTATATATTAATGTTAATTACCTCTCTTTTTTTTTAATTCAGTCTTTAAACAGTTTGCTAATTTAATATAAGACTTTTTTCAACGGTGCAATCACTATCAAACTCATTGTGAGATAAAAATTCACTGCCTTTTGATTTGCAAGAAACATTTTCTGCTCAAGTTCATAAAAACGAACGTCTTCACGAAAAATTTAGTCAAAAATAAAATTATTCGTATCAATAAATCATTTGCAAAAGCTGAATGAGACCTGAATTTTTAAGATAAAATAACGATTTATTATTTAAAAATTATAATACTGATACAAATCTTGTCCCTGGGAACCTTTTATTTTCGGAAGCTGTTTTTGTTCTCTTAGATACTTAACAAACACACAAAAGTAAACGAAATCTACAGGCTAATGATGCGTTTGATAGTAACAAATTATCTCTTTGGAATACTCGAAATTTCTTGAAGTTAGAGAATTTTTTTAATTCTCCCAGTATAGAAATAAAAAGATACGTGATAGTGCTCAATGAAATGATGTTCATGAACTATAATTTTTTCAACTGATTTAAAATACCCATTTATAAATTTGAATTTTAAAAAATATTTTTTATTGTAAAATTTATAAAATAACGTATAACATGCATGAATTATATAATTCATGCATGCGATTAAGAAAATATAATTGATATTGGTTTAAATTAGAGCAATTTATCAAAAATAAAATTTTAAAATCATAACTTTCAATGTATTTTTTTATCATTTTTCGTTAAAAATATTTAATAATCATTAATAAAAAACTACAGATATTTTAAGTTAGTAACTATATTAATAAAAAATATTTTTCCTCAGATTTTTAAACTGAAAAATTAGGAGAAAAATTATGAATAAATTTTGTGAATTTATGATTTTTTTAAAACTGAAACTAAATATCAGATGTGAGCATTATCAGCTTATGAAATGCTGAACTTTTCAAAATTAAAATTTTCTTAGCGAATCGGATTTTTTTTTTCACTAAGCTTAATTGCTTATTTCAAAAGACGCAATATCTAAGAAGCGATTTTCTTCGTAACAATTCTAGAAAGTTATTTTTAATTGTTTCAATAAATTATTAACTCTCTTTTAATTTAATTTTATTTTTAATTTAATTTTAATTTAATTTAATTAATTAATTAACTCTCTTTTTGGTTCTAGAAATGATTGATTTTTTCCACGGGTTTTAATATAGAAAAACATCGGATTTGCATCGAAAAAAATCGAATAAAAAAATCCCTTCGGTTTGTTTAACTCTAAACAAAGCATAAATTTTCGGATTCAGACGTGGAAAAAAGTAAATCCCTGAATGACTTAGAAGTCAAAAAACGAAAAAGAATTTGTAAATCTGTGCTGTTTCACTAGCTTTATAAATGAAGCCACAGATGCATTTTCCCACAGGAAAACTATTTCTGTTTTTAAGAAAAAAATCTCCTGTATAGGCCTCTTTGCTTACAAATTCATGCTGGGGAAAACTGTTTTGAAAGGAATTGATCGCTCAAATCTTAACAGTAACAACCACTGATTTTTAATGGAGCTCCGGCCAATAGCATCGTCCATCAAAAATTTTTACGATTCGTCGTTGTCTTTCGCTGAAATCTGGTCACCATCCTCATTTTTATCTGAACATCTCAAACTACTTTTCCCTATACGACCTGCTAGTGAGAAGCTCACGTTTATGGCGTTGGGTGCATAAACAATTATATCACATTTCACACTGAAATCAAATTTCCTGCGTTGAAGTGTAATTACTTATTTATTTTTGTCTGGATTCTTCCATTGGGTTGTTTAATATTATGTTTAAAAAATCTGTATAATTCATCAGAATCGAAAATTCTACTCAATTAAAATTTTAAGAATTAAAATACTTACAAATGGAAGTAGCATTATAATAATAATGTGAGAAATAAGTAAGATGCATTTTATGATAAACGGTCTTTCTTAGTTTGATAGAGATGGGATGAAAGCTTGTATTTGTATGCATATTTCATCAAATCATATAGCCATTTATTCATTTTTTAAAATTCGAAATAATGATTTCAATCTTTTAAATTAAAAATTTTTCCCGGAAGGACTCTAAAAAGATATATTCTGCTACAATCACCAACTAAAAAAAAAGTTAAATTTTTAACAAAATGTAAGATATCAGAAAGATATACAGTTTTACATCTTATAAAAGTAATTACAAAGTCGAAAATTCTGTGGATCTTTTGTTATACTGATCTACTTAGAATATTTTTTTTTCTACTAGAATATCAAAATTATGTAAAATTAGTTTTTTTTTTATTAGAAACTAATTTCTCATTCCTCTTATGCAAATTATCTTGTATAATCTTGCCTTTTTTTTGCCATTTTATGTGTAGAATATGACACTATACAGGATGATTATAAATTTAGAGATTTGGAGAGGCAGGAAACAAAACTAAATTAGCAGGCCCCAAATTACATAAGATAATATGGCTGAAAATACCAGATTGGAAACATGGTATCAGAACTTAACTGAATTGAGATTATCCATTTATAGAGCCTAGATCTCTTTATCGGGGGGAGAGGCTTGGTCTGCGAGTCTTGTCATAAGTATCCCTATCACTATTGCAATTAATCTCGGAATACTGGTATTTTTCAAAGGATTCGCAAATCTATGCATCATTTCTATGAATGGCAATGATTTGAAAATATAGTTATAAAACTGAACGACTAGAAGTACTATTTAAATGTGAAGAACGCAGATAAGAAAGTTTTCACACTATATTGATCTTTTTGTATCTTCGTGTACTCTCCGCCTCATTCACGTTGCGTTATCCATCAAGCGTTTCTATCTGATTTTGCTTTTTTTTAGCTTTTTACTTTTTTTAACAGCTGTATCTCTGAAGAAACTTCAATTAAAGATACAGTCACTTTTTGAAAGAAGAAGGAGCTTAACTTTGCTTGTCACACAATTACTGACTGAAATTATGAGTCGGCTTCTTGATTTTTTAAATATAAAAATATGAATGGAGATTGTCTCATTTTTACACATTTTCAGAAGGATTTTTTTAGTACTTAACTTACTTTACTTACTTTTTAGTAATTTTAGTACTTTAGTATTTTTTTAGTTTAGTAAATAGATTTTGAAATGACGAAATAGTAAATTCTATTATATGAATTAAATTTCTTTAGAAACTTATGTAATATTTTCATCTAAGGTACACTTAAAAAATAAAAAACTTTTCTGCCATGAGTTTTTTTATGTGTAGTGATCTATCAAATATTTCTTTCAGATCATCATAACTTTGAGTCATAGGTGAAATAATAATACAACGATATTGATTCGCCTGCGATTGGAACATTTTAAAAGTTTCAAAAAGAATGTAGAAAAAAAAGATTGAGTGAATCTTTCGCAACTTGAACAAATTCTTAATTTGATCCTTTTCAAAATCAGATTTTTCATGAGCAAAAATATTTTTTTTAAAATCCTACAAAGTTAGTATTTAGCTATAATTAGATTAGAATTAGAGCAAAGATTATTTTTGATGCGATGGTTGTTATCATTGCAAGTGAATATGTTATATGAGTCTACAGCGAATTCGAAAGATAATTCTTAGATCGCTCATTTCAACGATTCTGTCCAGATACTCATGCATTCAAGCGCCGTCTGAGGAACACAAAAAGCATTTAGAAGCGACATTAAATGTTTCCACTTAATTCTGTTTTCCTAATTCGCGGTGGTCTCGCGAATGCAAGCCATCGTAAATTCATTAAGCGAGTAAACTCCGATGGTTTGCGAGCACAAAGTGAATCTTGTATTCGAAGCAGGCATATCTAACTGCATTTTCTGCGAGAGTCTGTCTTGGTTTTTGTTCTCCTAATGTCCCGTGCACGATTTATTGGAGTTCCGCGTCCGCCATGTTGACAGATGGGTCCTGCGTGAGCACCCTCTCGCGGAGATTTTCTTCACTTTCTTGCTTGGACACTTTCCACAGAATGTCACTCCTTTTTGTTTGAGTAGAGCGCGAACAAAGGACTCATTTATCAACGTAAGAGCCATTTTAAAAATGGTCTTCTCCTATCTTCGGCCTTTTTTTTTCCTCCCTTCGACTGAGATTCTTTCTTCTGCTATTATCACGTTAATCACCTACTTTTCTGCACCAAACATATTTTCTTTTCTTTTCTTTTCACTTTGAAAATATTATAGTACAAGGGTTCTCCGCTTCAAGTTCTTCAACTCACGACCCGGTTTATGTGCAAAAACTCAAGCAACTTTTTTTTCAGTCTGAACGGGGGGCATACAATTGTAGTATTAACAAATTATAATTAATTGAGAAAGTAACTTATTAAATAAGGAAATTGATATAGCTGTTTGATAAAACAGTTTATTTATTAATTAAAGTAAATTTATAATTGCTCTTGGTAATTAGTATTCAAAAATAACAAACGCGTTTAGCCAAAATTTTAACAATTTTAGTATCATATTTCTAAACTTCAAACCGAACTCGATTCATAGTGCATTAAGTTTTAATTATAATACATCATTTTATTAAAACCAACTGAAGATTCGAAAATTTCTGAAAAGAAAAGTCGAATTGGATTATTTTTTTTTATAAGTCTACCTAAAGTTGTCACTTATATGCCGAAACTTGATTAGATCATGTGTTCCATTAATGACCGCTAGAGGCGATTTCCAACGAAATTCTGCTTAATCAGCTTTAGGCATAATAGGCAGTAAGCTAGAGTCGATAAGCTGAGAGAAGGACGCAATAATAATTCAATTTGAAACATGTTATTTACCCTATCGCTGAATAAATAAAATTTTAATGATATTAACTCTATGAATTATAAAATATTAGAATAATATTAAAATTTAATCAAATATAATTGGTCAAGATCCTGTCTATTTATATAAAATCCACTTTGTCATTACAGTATTTTTAAATATTGTGCAAATATTCAATACGAATGTGGATGCCGAACAATCATAATCAAATAAATAAATAACATTACTTTTGACAAATCCATTGAAATAAAATATAATTTAAAATCAATCATTAATATATTTTATTTAGATAAAAATGGTTTAAAATATGAAACTACATTGAACAATTCATAAAAAGGAAAGGGATGCGCTTTGCCTAGGATCACAACATATCTAAATTTTCCACTGATGCTCTGAAAAGTGAGGTAATTACAGTGAAATCAATACCAATTTGCATAATAAAAAAGTCACATTTCATAACTAAATAGCACTCATCTTCCAATTGTGTTGCTTTATAATGTACAATGACATAATATTACAAGCAGCAAATAAAAGAAGCGCGGGAGATTTCAAATTAAATTGAATTGTGTATTTGATGTGTATAGTATAAACATATCGTGGGAGCAAGTGAATTGACGTTATATATATCAAAATCCAATAAAAGTACCTGGCATTGCAGCAACTTTATTGGATGGAGGCAGAACAGCTCATTCAGCATTTAAGCTGCAACTGAATATTCAGAATAACCCAGACGCAGTGTACAACATAAAAAAACAATCGTCCATGGCCATGGTACAGAAAAAATGCAAAATTATCATTTAGGATGAATGCATTATGGTACACATTCTCTTGAGGCGTTGAATAGAACACTTAAGATATAAAAAACAACAACAAACTATTCGGCGGCACTCTGTTACTCCGGTGATTTCAGACAAACACTTCGATCAAAGCTTGCTTGAAATCATCGCCATTGTGGCGTAATGTTGAAAAAGTCCAGCTAAAAATAAACATGCGCGTCCAAATGCTACAAGATCCATCTGCTGACACATTCTCGGACCAATTGTTAGATATCGGTGATGGAAAAGTTGCTATCTATAAAAATACTGGATGCATAAATTTGCCCACTAATTTCTGCACTATCGCTGCTTCTCAAAATGCTTTCTCTCATTGACCGCATATTTCCCGATGTACGCACACAATACATAAATCATACGTGGCTGGCAGAAAGAGCCGTTTTGGCAGTAAAAAATATGGACGTCGACAATTTCAAGATACAGCAGTCTTTGCCAGACGACTTGGTATCATACAAATCGATCGATACAGTTTGCGATGCTATCCAACAAAGTTTTGGAACTCATTGGATTTGCCAGGCATGTCACCCCACCTTCTACGACTGAAAGTTGGATCTCCGGTTATTTTACTTCGTAATTTGAACCCACCACCGGCTATGCAATGGCACGCGATTGGTCATTAAAAATGTTAAAATGATGAAAAACGTTATCGAAGCCACCATTTTGAATGGCAAATTCCGAGCCGAAAATGTCATGCTTCCACGATGTCCAATGATTCTCACAGACGTCCTAACTGAATTCAAACGCGTTCAATTTTCTATTAGATTGGTATTCGCAATGACAATGAATAAGTCGCAAGGCCAAACGATGTCTGTTTGCGGCTTAGATTTGGGCACACCATGTTTTTCACATCTACAATTATACGTGGAATGTTCTCGCGTGGGCAAACCATCGAGCTTATTTGTGTTAGCTGAAAACGGATTGACAAAAAATATCGAACACTCAATCGTTCTTCGAAATGAATATTGATTTTCTTTATTTCAATTTTATACTTTAGGATAAAAAATATATTGCTTTTTTCACTTTACGTTTAACTTTTAAGAGATCAAACAATGTATATGTTCGTTACGTTAATGAAATACATTGTATTGAGAAAATAAATGGTTGGTGGGTTTTTTTTTTTTTTTTTTTTTTTTTATCGGTGATTATCTTCTACAGCGCTCCATTCCTCTTTCTGTCATAGATCCCATCCCCACACATTTACAATACATTCATTATTTATTATTAACAACAAAAATATTAAAAATATTCACTAGAAATAATTTATATGGCAGATAATATATATATATATATATATATATATATATATATATATATATATATA
>JAPMOR010041255.1:415531-434320 GCA_026543865.1 Argiope aurantia | reverse complement strand
ATATATATATATATATATATATATATATATATCCCCTTCTCAAAGTCAAATGCTTGAAGTATGCTGGAACCTTTATATAACGTCAGATGATACGTCAAACTGAAGGCTGTTATACAATGCTGTTACTTTGCTTCAATTTATATTGGTTGTTCATCTGCAGTATACCATCCCACTTACATACCCATGTGCATCATAATGAAATAAATGATGAATAGATTAGGGTAAAATCTGCATTTCATTAAACTTCTCTTTTTAATCGTTGCTTTTGTTCTGCCATAACCCAAATCATTTTTTTTTCATTCCCCAAATTAGTCGGTCGCGTATCCTCACGGGCAAGTATCACATGTTAGCAACCTCTGATGTAGATCATTACACGTTAGATTATTTTCTTTTCAGATACAAATAAATGGGGAGAAAGATATACAGACATAATTCCGAAAAATTATTTTTAGGACTTCGGAAGATATCAACGTCAAAATTCAAGAAAATCTCTTAGTTGAATTCTTGGACTATTACAATATTTTCGCTAAATAAACTTCGCATACGTGTACGTGGAAACATAAATTGGAAAGAATTTTCAAGAATTCCCCATTTAGGCAATGTATTTATATTGACTTCCTTTAATTTAATGGCACAGATTCTTATAACGTATTTATTTGTGTTATTTAAAGCTATTTTAATTCATTAACTCCTACAAAAGAAGAGATACACAATGCTTACCAATTCAGAAAGAAACTCTAGTAAACTAGTAGATCATTCATGGACATAAACATAATTCTACTGGGGTATTGAAAGAAATGCTACTTACAAGTATATATCTGAGATTATCTAAACGCGTGTTAAAATGTTAACATTTTATAAATATTTACTAACAATAAAAAAAGAAATTATATATCCCTTTTTAAGTTCGTCGCTTGCCGTAACTAGTTTTCAAAAACTGTTGTTATCAAATTAGGTGCTTCAGACTAATTGAACACCGCTAGAACAACGCTTGCATGTATTTCATAACAGATCGCGTCTCTCAACTCACGAATCATTACGAATAACAAAAACAAGTGATCTCTGTAGCGTGAACGTTTCGGCGGCGTAGTACCGATATGAGGATGAGGTAAGGGAAACACAGTTAGGATCACAAAGACACTTCTGTATGCTTTCCTCGGCTCATTTAAGAGGGATCTTTTTCAGAATCTATCTTCACAAAGCTCAAAAGAACTGTAGTTTCTTGTAGAATAAGGGTTAACAGAAAAGAAGGAGCCATTCTTAACCAATAGAAAGAGGGAATGTAGTTAGTTTTCACCTTGTTATCACATAACATTCTGTGATCTTTAAGAAAGAAGAAAGTTTGAAATTATTCCAGGTTTCCTCTTCTTCTTTTTTCCATAGCTTAATCAAAAGAACGAGGAGGCAGACAACTGAGTAGTATGAAAAATAACTTGGAAAATCCCGGTTAATTACATTTATTTTTAAAAAATTAAAAGCTAGAATAATTTTCAAAAATTCGAAAAAATAAAATAAAAAATATTACTAAAAATTGCCTCATAGCATCAAAAAAAAATTTATAGCGGTAATGAAAAACTAACCATACCGATATAAATGAATGACATCATATTTCTGATACTGTAGTGTTAAATTTAATTTTTTAATGAAACAATTTCTTTTTCTGCTCCAAAGTGTAAATACACCATTCTTTAAATATTATCACTTATAAATTGTAACCAACTTTACAGGAATAAGAATTTTTTTTATAAACAATTTATTTTTCTGCTCCAAAGTGTAAATACATCATTCTTTAACTATTATCACTTATAAATTGTAACTAACTTTACAGGAATAAGAATTTTTTTTCTTTAGGAAAATATCAAAATTAATGTATATGAACTAAATATAAAAATTTGAGAAAATATACCAAATTTTGGTGTTAAATTTTCTTTCATATTCATAAATCAAGGGCTTCCATAAATATCAAAAGTTTCCACCTAAAACATTAATTATCTTGATTAGCGTTTGTCCTCGTTTAGATCATAAAAGAACTACTATTTTTTTAATCTAAAATTTGTGATTCAATAAAAATGCTTTAAACAAACATCAAATTGAGTAAGGATCTTTAACGAAATGAAAAGGGCTCTCTTTCCAAATCTCTTTAATTGCATTTTGTATCGCATGCAATAGAGGCAAAGAATAAGTACGTTTCATTTACAATATTTAAACTATTCTGGAATTACTTTGAAAAGAAATGCTGCTTGGCGCGCGCGCGCGTGTGTGTGTGTGTGTGTGTGTAAAGATATTTTAAAATCTAAATTAAATCCTAAATAACTTTCAAATTTTTAAAACCATACTAACTTAATTCTAAAATATTCTCTTTTTTCCTGATCCAAGTCCACCTTTTTTATTTAATTAACGCGACACGAGCTGTGAAACTACTGAAATCGGCAATTCCCACACTCTGAGTGAAAGAATAAAAATCTGCCAACCTAAACAAATTCTTTTAAAAGATATCTATTTCTCCTTTACCTATATCGACACGTGTAAATAAATCCCTATTATAATCATCGGGAAAACATTTCTATCGCTTTTTTCTCTCTCTCTCTTTATGCTCTTGTGTCGCGCTCTGGATAGACGTGCCTCGTCGCGTCTTGCTTGTACATAAATTATGCCTCCCGGGATGGAATGATGGAATAAAAGCGAAGTTTAAAAAGTCTAAGTTTCTTCTCTCTCTTCGGCCATGAAACTGTTTAACTTTTTTTCACTCATACCAGATTCTCACATATTCTCTACAAATATTTATGATATGAAAAATATTGAAAATTTATATAAGAATTTTATTTGCTTTTTAAATAAATTAAATTTATTGGGTTTTTTTAGATAAATTTTATCACAAAAAGGGGCTGAGTCTAAGAATTCGTTGTTTTTAGAATGAAACCAATCTGATACGAATAAAGACTAATGCAAAGAAATCAACAGAATAACCGATTTTGTTTAATAAATCCAAACGAAGTAATATTTTCATTCAATTATTTTGGAAATCGAGTTAAAGGACTTTTGATAATGCAAGAGAAAATTTTTATAATAGCTTGAAAGTGAAAGAAAGCTTGAAAACGAAATAGAAATGTATCGTTATTAAAAGTGCGTTCTTTATCGTTATTAAGAGTGCGTTCGGATGCCCGTATCTTACACAATCATGTATTTTAATTTTTATGAACCTTTTAATAATTTCACTCTTAATTAAAATCTTATTTATTTTCTTCTCGGAAAGTTGGAAGACAAAAGTAAATTCTTTATCTTCTAAATTATTATTTTCAAATCCCTTTCAATCCTTAGAAAAATAAATAATGAAATAGATAGATTTGGTTAGAATTTTTTTCCCCGGCATGGTGAGAACGTTGGAACGCTGACACATGGTTCTCCTGTCTTACTGGATAAATAAAATAATCTCACACTTCCGCTTCCCAGAAGAAAAAATTATAATAATATTAAAGAGCACTTCAAAAACACTAAAAAGCACTCAGCTTCTGGAAATTTTTAAGCTGATCATCGTTTTTTGAATAATATTGCCAGCATGAATTTCTAACTTATTAGACTTTCGCACATATTCTGAAGATTTTTAAAATTATTACTTAATTAATTATTGTAAGTCAAGATCGGAATGAATTTAGAGAACAATAAAAGAAACAATACATATTATATGCATAAATGATTATCGTCAGTTCATAATATGATATGAAAGTGCAACCCGAAAATCAGAATCTCCAGTATTTCAAATATTTTTTGTGAAGCATTCATCTTCACATAAAAATGTAGATTTCAAAAATTTTTTATATCAAATACTTATAAGCCAAAAATATGAAAAACTTTCAAAAAAATTAATAAAAGAAAAACCGCAGACTTTGGTGAAAGAAAATAATTTAAAAATCAATTTACCTGATGTGTTTAATGCAGACTTTCAGAAAATGGTAAGATTCAAAATTACCTCTCGTTTTAGTCTTCTTATTTAAAAAACTTCGAATATACAAAGACAGTTTCTTTTTTCATTCTATAAAAAAAACCACTTAAATTCTTTTAGCTTTGAGATAATTTCTTTAGGTTATTAACAACAAACAAAAATGTTATGTCTTCTCTTCTGGAATATTCATTTCCTTTCAATGATGCCAGCTTTAAAATACTTTGCACAAAATTATGCAATTAGAATAATTTTTTTAAAAATAATTCAGTCTCAAAAAATTATATTTATTACAAAAACGGACCATATTTATGATTTTATCTTAATTTTAAAGCAAATTGAACGAATAAAATCAAACGATTTTTTTTTACGACTGAAACTGATATGAGCGTTTATAATACAATGATGGCAAAAGCTAATGCAATTTGTTCACGCAGAAGTTATCGATATCATTTTCAGAACAACACGTTTGTGTAAGTAAAATGTTCCTTGTTATTAGGAGGGGGGGGGGACAATTGTGTGATTCTGAAATTAATGTCAAAACATTCTGAGAAAATGTCAATAAATAAAATAAGCAATAATAAGCAAATAATCAATAAGCAAAGCCTGAAGGAAGAGTAAACTTCCTAAATTTGCCTTTTCTGAATAAAGAGTAAAATTATAAAGGAGCAATTCGAATTACATTTTTAATTTGTAAAAAGAAAAATATAAAAGAAATTCCAAGAATTACCTCTGAAAAGCAACATGTTAGAAATATTAAATTTTCCTTTATGTGCTCTTTTTTTAAATATATAACAAAATAATGCACTAAAATAAGCATTTATTAATTTATATTAACCAAGCAGAATATCGAAAGAAAAAAGGTAACACATTTTTGAAATTTACAATGTTTTATAAACCAAAACAACTATTCAGAAATAATTACGAACGAAGCACATTGTCATAGCAATGTTAGCTATAAAAAATTTGAGCTCAATTAAAAGTTTTTAAAGGACATTTTTGTCACAATTTACAGGTTATTTAACACTTTATTTTATTTCTAAATTTCAATAAAAAAAACTTAGATCTTTAAAAACTTTTTAACCCTATTTTTGATTCTACTAAGTTGTTCTTTTTTGTAAAACATTCTTTTTAAAAATTAAAACTAAAAAGACTAATTTTGAAAAAATTAATTCTTATTAAAAAAACAGATACTGAAACCCTTGCACTTTTGCATATGTACCAGGAGGCGCTGATTCCGCTAAAATAGGGGCGAGAGGAAAAAGGGAAATGTTTACATTTATTTAGCAATAAAGTAGTAGAAATAGCAGTCGCTAAAAACATGCAGAAGTGAATTAATTGTATAAACAATTTAGAATTAATATAAAAGAGTATCGTTGAAAAAAAATGGCAATCAAAAAAAGAAAACACTGATAACGGTGCGAAAGTCAAGGTCTTGCAAAAGTGTTGCGGAAATGTGCTCATGTTATTTTTTATATAAAACTTTTCCGAAGGGCAAAATGTTAAATGTACTACTAGTAATATTTGATTTCTGAAACGAACACTAAAAAATTGGATTTAGAGCGGTCACTAACAGCAAAATATATAAGAATTACGCAACTCGATGAATAAGTATTAGCAATAAATATTAATTTTCGTTGTTTATCTCTAATATTTATTTCAAAAAATCTTTTTTTTTTTTTTTTTTTTTTTTTTTCGAACAGCTGAATTTCAACAGAAACAACGCAGGTGGCCCTTCGTCGAATACTGCGATTTTTCATAAGCTATCCTATGTTTGTAGAGGGCGCTCCAGTAAAGCGGGAAACTAATTCTTGTGTGTTACGAATGATGAATCTACAAGTAAGATTTATTTTGTTTTTTAATTAAAAAGTCATAATAATGCTCACACACAAAACAATTTTAAAATACTTCTCGAAGATTAGACGTATTTTATATTATTTTTTTGAAAAAATAAGTGCTTTTTTTTGTTCACTTTCGTTTTTAATGTGTAGGTGACCTAATCAATTGATTTTTTTTTTCATATAATATGTAAGCAGCTTCTTGTGTGCTCATTATCATAGCTAAAATTAGAAAGAAGTAGTTTCATACTGATATGTACTTACTGCAATGATAAAAATTCTTTTAGTGTTTGATGAGTTTTTGTAATTTAGTTCTTTTATTTATGCTGTCAATACTAAAATACATCATCGTCTATGATAAACTACAGTTTCGACATTTTTTTATATATATATAGCATGGAAGATCATTTTTCTCCATGTTGAAATTAATCCCGAACTGAAAATTTTGTTTTTAAGAATTAAAATAGATTTATAACATAATAGTCATAGCCTTTGGATTCATTTGAGTGTGAGTGATTCCCTTATTTATGTTGTTTTAAGTAGGTAAAATTTGTAGCACATTTTTCTGGAAATTTAGACTAATATTAAGCGTTTTTGTTTTGGTGTATTATCATAAGAAACGGTTTCGAATAAGTAGAATTATTTTAGTCCGAACTCAGTCCAAACTTTTAAGCAGGCTGCTAATAAATTCGCATGAATAAGCATGAATGTTCAAGTTCTAATGTGTTCTTCTAGCATCTAATTACACGTTGTCTCATGATTATGATGTCTTTTGTTAGTTCTGGAGAAGCAAAATGAATTCTAAAAATTAATTCGGCACTGCGTGTTTAAAGTATATCAAATGGGCTGAATTAATTTTGTTTTCTTTTGTCATTTTATTTTTCTTATTTGTTCTTTATTATTATTTATCACGATTAAATATTTTGTGCTTAAATTAAAAAGAAAATTCTTTTTTTTAAAGCAGGACCAACGAAGCGTTACTGGTTGTCATTTTTGCTTACTTTCCCTTCCAAGGTATATCCACTCCATTACCAAGGAAATTAGTTGTAATTTCTCAGGAAAAGAAGGGGGGGGTTGAGGGATTTCTGGCACTGAATGTTATGTAATGCTGGATAATACATGAAGATGAATTCTACATTTTTACTCTTCACACACTTTCAAAAATAAAAAAAACGCTATATTCACCTCAATCGATTGTAACATTTTAGTATATCTGTTTGAATTCATCTTTGACAATAGTCTTAATGAGTGTGTTTATATCAGTAGTATAAAGATTCGCAGGTATTAAAAAAAGTATTACGTTTGTAATTGGTACTGATGAAATCGAACACGTGCTTTGTTAGACATAAAATGAAATAAACGACACCTTTCTGCAGTGGCGCATTTTATTTTTTAAGTTTGCATCTGTCAATCATTCTGATTTTCCCCTTCTGTTTCATAATAATAGTAGAAGTTGTTGAATTTAAATTGTCCCAAAATAATAGTAATAAGTGAAAATAAATGTAGAACGCAGAATTTATTATCGAAAAAAATGGATTAAATTAACCAATAAATTTAAAATATTACTTCTAATTTTTATTTTGAGAGTTCAGATTATTTAATAATGTGATTACTGTCACTGCATTTTAAACTTGTAGGTAGGATTCCTTAGCTACGAAGGTTTGCTTTCTTATTCTTTTCTGTAAGAAACGGTACTACTTGAAATTTTGCTACTACTTGAAATTTGGTTTTATGAATTTCCCTATTTTCAAAACTCGGAATAATATAAATTTGGGAACTTCATCGGGGTGAACTGCTAGTCTTATTGTTCCTCTTTTGCTAAGAGAAATAAGTGCAGGCTTTCCAAGTTTTTTTTTTTTTCTTTCCCTCCATAATCCTTGCATTTGCGTCCATAGTTTTTTTCCCCCCCTAAGATTGAACATTAACATGTGATTTACCTTGACATTTTTTAAGCATATTTTCAAATGCCTTAATAATGTCATTCTGTTGCACTTAAATTGTTAATTGATTCGGGCCACTATCTAATAAGATGATTACTTCTTCACTGTCTCTTAAATTTAGTAGAAAAAAGAAAATCTAATTAGAAAGTAATTGTGAACGGAATAAAACGAAACATAAACTAAGCATAGTCGTGTTCTACTTGCATCAAATTCTACTCTGAATGAGAACACTTGCTGTCATCCGAATATGCATGACAGCAAATGTTCTCAACATGTTAAAATTGTATTTTCACTGATTGAGTCTCACTTCAAAATTTTATTTTTTGTAGTAGGTTTAATTATTCCTTTTTAACCTAACAAGTTTCTTAAGCTAGTTAATATTGTAAAAGTTTAAAATTTTCATAATAAAGAAAATTATTATGGAAAAATAAATGAAAAATTGATAAAATATTTTGAAATCTTAAAAGAATTGGATTTCAGATCTATGAAAAATTAATCGTCGTTTTATTCATATTTCTTTACATTACTTTAAATTCATGATCTTAAAACATGAAGCTTGGATGAATAATATTGAAGAAATCAGAGTTATCACACGGTATTTTTATTAGTTTTTTTATAAATATCTTATGTAAATGCATTGAATCTTCCTATATATATAAATAAGTTCTGTTTTGTGGGGGAAAAAATGGCTTTTTAAAAAGGATGAAGTAGTTTTCGACATATTTAGTATTAATGATATTTTCTTTTAAAAAATGCGACTAAAATTGTTTTTAAAGATACGAGCATGCGCTATTCATCCATTCTACTGAAGGGAAATATTGTTCTCTATTATTATTTTCTAAACTGATCCTAAATAAATATTAGAAATTCATAATATTGCAAGAAAACTGTAATGATATGTAACTGTAACTAATTTTTAACAAATACTTTTCATCGGGCAAACCGATCGCCTTGTGGCGAGATCTCGGAGCCGGAGGGCTGCAGACCTGATTCCATTAAAGAACCGTTGAGTATAAGAGGGGCCTGATCGAAATGTCCTCCCAGTGTTGTGGTGCGGAAATTAGAAGATAGGGAGACCAGCTCTGGTGCCGTCCTCGTCTTTGACTGGAGCTCAAAATTGAGAGGTTTGTTCTACTTTAAACCTCGTATTGTTGTCAAACAAAACGTTAATATAACTAAATTAAACTAACAAGAAAACAATTTCTTACGCTCATTTTTGTCTGGGTAAAGATTGAAAAATTCAAACATTACAGCTTCGCCAAATTTTTACCATTAAACTTGAATCGCAACTGTTCTCAATTAACCATTTGCATTTGATTACTTTTACAATGTAGGCAGGGTTAATATACACTAAATCGGTACCAGATGCCCTTACGTTGGTGTGGCGTAGAAGTTTGGAGACGAAGTTTCTGACTCGGATCCTGTGACGAGGTTGAAAATTTTGCGATCCGTCGCAAATTAACTTCAGTATTTATTTCGAAAAGGAAATGAATATAATTAAATTATTTATACAGCAAAATGACCAGAATCTAGGGTCTTAGAGGATCTGACCCGAGATGTTTTAATTATATTAACGCATAAATTCTGCTTTTGTGCCACCCTTCAGATCGATTAACCCTCCAGTTGCGTATCCCGCGATTTCCGCGGGTTGGCAATCAACCCATTTTCTGTTGCATCCCGCGTTTTTCGCAGTTTATAGAGTGTTTATTTTTACGATTACAGATTTTTTATTATATTATCGTGCAACATATAGTATCAGTTCACTTTCCTTGAAAGATATTTGAACTTATTTGCAAATATCGCATCTAAATAGTGATTTTAAAGAATTACGCAGCCAGAGGGTAAATGGATCCCAGCCCTAAACATTTTCTAGGTCCCACATATTATCTAGTTACATCAATGGTGTTTTAGAATCTCAGAACTTTATATCAAATTCTCATTTTTTTTTAATGTGATGCATTTTCATTTAATCTTGGTTAATTGATGTTTTTAATAAAAAATTCTAAAAATTTGATTTGTATTGAATTTTTCATCGGAATTTTTAATGCTATCATAATATCAATTTTGATATTAAATCACGGAAGGAATGCTGAGCCATAAAAATATTCTAAATGCTCCACAGATCTTGGTTACCACGTACGTACGTTGCTATGGGGAAGAGAGGGGGGGGGGAGGTCCAAGATAAGTCCGTTTTATCAGTTAAGCCGGTTCAGGGATTGACCTCCGCCTTTATCTCTCGGGGGTCACGTTCAGGGGCGTCCGCTCACTACTGTGAAGGGACTGGGTGACCTTCAAAGCAATTCCTCGTTCACAAGGAGGTAAGTCATCGTCCACTGTAGTGTGTCCATTCTGTGTGTAAACCGAAATATCATTAGAAATCAGAAAAGAACAAAAGGTTGGTGTTGCTTTTTTCCTTCTGTTTTTCAATTTGTGAAACTTTTTAATCAAAACGAGTAAATTCAATTTATCCCTTAAGGAATTTGTAGACCTGTCGTCGTGCATTTAACGAATGAGCACGTGGTCTTAACACATTGCGTACGGCGCTGAACGTGCTCCCAGGCCCCGCTCGTTTTTGAACGCTCTAAAAGCATGCTTAGCATGTAATAGGATACATATATGCACATTTTTAATTTGCATTTGGTATTATATTTACATAAAGTATTCTTAAATATTACTATACGCTTTATACATGTATTTATTGTATATTATTTTTTACATTTTAATTACTATTTATTTCACAGACTTGAATAATGCTTTAGAGTGTGATATTTCGTGAAGCATATTTCCGCGTGGAATGGCAGCAGTATCTTGTTTTAAGATATTAAGGACCTTTCACGAGTTTTCTCGTGTTGCATGTCCCGTCTATTATTGCTTCATAAATAACAAAGTTATGATGATTTTGAACGTTAAAGTTTGCCTAAAAACGTGCTGTCCCAGGCGTACGTCTTACAGATTTCTTTGAGGTCCTTAATGTGTTAAATATTTGCCTCTGGTTGGTTATGCATCGATTTTGCCGGAAAAACATGGAAACAAGATATCTCGTGACCCGGCCACAACGTTCAGCCTGCTATAAACGGGAAATGTGTTCGCAATGTGTTAACATTGCACATGTGACTCATCGGTTTTCTTCGCTTGAATCCGGCGGCGAAAATAATTAACATGCGATTTTTTTGTTTTTATCATTTCGGTAATATTACAAAATTAGTAGTATTTATCCAAAAAAATAAGTATCAATAAAATTTAAAGAAATATTTCTTGACCAGTAATTTGGCCGGTTATTTTAAATTTAGCTACGAAAGTTTTTGCGAATTCCGCTTGTTGGCACATTTGTGTTGAAGTTTTTAATACTTTAGTTAGTTGAAATGCAAAAAATCTTTACAGTAATCTGAAGGTTGACAAAAACTTACTTTGCTCTAATTCATTGAGGAATCATAAAACATTCCAAATGCCAAAAAAAAAAAAGTGTTTAAAGAAAATATTAAAATTCAGTTCTGTATTTGCGAATTATATTTCTGAATTGAACATGTTTCTGGAATATTAATTATTGTTTTATACAAGTATGTTCCAGTTTTACGCTTAAGCTATAATTTTGAATCTGTTATAGTTTAAAGCTCTTAAATATCTGAAAATGGGAACAAAATGTTTGCACTTATTTAAAGATTAATGCCGGACAAATGCTCTTATACCTGTTATTTATGTCAAACAACACTGCATAGAATTACCAACTGTTCATTACTTTTATACCGTTTTTCCGTGCTTATAATTAGTAGTTACAATTGCTTTGTTATTGTTGCTTAAAAATGTTTTCTAAAAAAGTAAGCAAATTAATATAAAAAAAAACAAATTTAAATTTTTAAAAGAGAATTTAGAATGAGTAAGAATACAGCCAAATTAAAGAAATAATAAAATTCATTGTAATAAATACAATTAAAACAGATATTTGCGAATATTATTTTAAATTAGATAGCTACGATAGAAGTGAATTATTGTGTATTTATTAACATATCTAACGATTTTGTAAAAGACAATGCTTTCACGCGGAATCTGTTTATTTATTTTTATTTTTTTATCGATTCGTTATGAAGCAGCAAACCTGCATTTCTGCATAATACCGGAAACTGCAAAACTTAAATTCGCATCATATAGCATTTATGTAAATAACGGTTGGTTAATGCAAATTTTTTCTCTTTTAAGACTTTTTTGTAAAGTAAGCCTAAAATGTCTTTACTTTGCTTATAAATGCATTGTAATAAAATATCCTTTAATTAAATTATTTATAAAAGAGCTAAAATGATTAGTTTGTATAGATTATTATAATTAGAAAAACCATTTTTATTAACGTAAAAAAAGTTTTAAAACGTGCTTGCTATTAAATTCCGTTTTATTATATAAAATATTATGATGAGATTTCAAATATTTTATGACATACTTAACTTATATGAGTACTAAAATTAAAACATATTTCTCTATTATATAAAAAAAAATTTATGTAAATATTTCGTTTTATTCAATATGTGATTGGTAGATAGTAAATCATCTGATGCATGACAATGTGGCTTCGTTTTTGCCAGCATTGTTCAAACTATTTAATAAGAATTATTATCAAGTCGTATCGTAGTAAGTATAATGTTGAAATTGAAGATAAAATGGCGGGAAAAAAAAAGAAAGGAAAAGTAAAGTTTCAGTTAATACCAAATGAGTCTCAAACAATATTATTTGTTAATTCTACTTTTAGAAATTTTTTTGTGGCAACAATAGTGACTTTCTGGTTTGTTGATAACTTTTTTCAACTAACGGAAACTTTTAAAAAGGATGTAATGTTACAAAAAATAATGTGCCTTAAAGGGTTTTGTTACAAAAGATCGGAAATCAAACCAGTGATAGTAAGTCCCAGATGCCATTGTGTATTTCTGCAAGTTTTCTTTTAATAAAATGCCTATAGTAAAAGAGACAACTACATTAGTTTAAGAAGAAAATTTATTTATATTTGAAATATTTCGAATGAAAATGATAAGAATTTTGAAAAACCAAATTCTGCAAAAACCTGTTACAAATTCAAACCATCAAAAATTTTGAGACAGCCTCAAAAAAAAAAAAGGATAGAAAAAGTGTTTAAACTCGAAATTATTGAATATTGATTGAATAACATGCAGACACTATAGCGTAGCCTTATTTCTTATGATATGCAAGAGTCGTAAATATTTTTAAAAAATCATCACTTATTAAAGAAGAACCTGTCCAAGTCAATAATCTATATATAAAAGGCAATGTCCATTTGTTGTTCAATAATCTCTATAAACTAAAAAGACTGGACAGATTTTATTCACATTTTGTATACAGATATATTCTAGAACGTTTTGTGATAATTAATGGAATGGGTTTTTTTATTAATTAAAAACAGTTTTACAGTTAGTATTTTTCCTATGCTTATGGAGGAAGGCTGCTTATTCTTTTCCCACGCCGATGAGGCAAGACCTCCCAAGAATTATTCGCGCATGCGCAGTATGTTAAAATCGTATAGAATTTTAGAAACTGCACTGTTTTTCACACGCCAATGAGAAGAGGCTTAGAATGTGTTCGTCCACTTTTTAAGCACTTTTTTTAGTGCTTTATGCATTGGAAACTAAACATTGTTAATGAATCAATTTTTCAGATTTATTTTGATGTAATTCTGAATTAAACTTTAAAAAAAATTATATAAATTAAAAACTTTTAATCTAATTTTTATGGTCTATAAAGGCATGGATAATTAAAATTTATTTTCACGCATGCGCAATGTATTATTTACATTCTAACGAGAAATTTTATGAGGTTTCTTAATGCTTACTACTAATTGTCATGATTTTGCAGCCGTGTCTCTTTCTGTTAAGAAGTTACTTTTTATTATCTTTAATTTGGTGAGATATTAATCGTTATTTAATATATATGTTACAGCCAAAGCCCGAAATCGGCCAGTTCGCGAATTGGCCAACGTTGCTGTAAACTTACCGGCCAATGTCCGATGTTTTCTTGATTTCGGGCTTTGGCCGGCCGATTCGCGAAGTGGCTTGGGACAATCGGCCAAAGTAGGAAGAAAAGAATCAAGAGCAGATTGTTTTACACACTGTTAAAAATGAAGTATTTAAAAATGAGTACTTCTGTGTATTGTTTAAGTATCATTGTTTCAGAAACGAGTTCAAATATAAGTGACACCTCTGAGTTAAAAATAAGCTTGTAATATATAAACATATGATCTCGTGTTATTCTGTTCTCATATTAAAGCCATAATAGAAATTATTCAGTGAACGTATGTGCTGTAACAACGTGATAGCGTGAAGATTAGATTTGCGCCCGTCAAAATGGACGAATTATATCTTGAGGAAAGGCGTTGCGTATCGTGTATGAATACAAAGGCAAATTGTGTACTCAGTTTTCAATTACCTTTAAGGGTGATCCTTAGTCTTTTTCTGCTCCATGGACCTAATGTTAAAGATCCCAGATCATATTGTCTCCCGAAATATCGCTTCAAAAATATGAAATTTTTTGCAAAGACAAATAGCAAATATAAGGGCTAATTAAAACAAATATGAGGGAAATATAATTTTGTTATTAATATCATTTAAAGACATTTATTTGTTGGTGCCATCTGTCGAATTTCACCTATAACATGACCTTATTTATATTTTATTCATAAATATCATTATATTTATTTACCATTAGCTGCCTTTGGTGACCAGCCGGTTCGCCAGTATTAATGATCGCTAAAATTTTCAATTAATGTAACTTGTTCTCTTGGTAGCTTTTTCTGCAAAATATTTTTTAGCTTCATATTTTGGTATTAAATGATTCAGTCGTACTTTTATGCAGGCCTTAAACAATTCTTTTGATTGTACTACTTTCTTTAATGTTCTGTCAGTATCCATGAAATTTCTACTTTAAATTAAAGTTGGATTGTTAAACTGTAATCAATATAAAAGCTTTTTATATTGAAGCTAACCATGTCTTTTTTTTAAATATGAAAATTGAAACCTGAGCAAATGTATGCCCCAAATTATCTGATGGTCGCTGATTAGAATGATTATAAGTATATTAAACTATATTTGCCTTAAATTAAATTGTTTTATTGAATTACTAATATAGGTATTGTCAAAGTTCATAGAAAACTTTTCCTCCTTTTACTTTTCAGAAAATATCTTCTTTCTTCTTCTTTTTTTTTTTTTTTTTTTTTCATTTTATACAGACACCTGCCGAAAATTACAATTTTATTTATTAAATTTGCAATAAGAGTTGATTTATTTTTTAATTTAAACTTCTATCAATGTGATGACAACACGTTGATGAAAGCTTCTTTTTTTTTTTTAATTTGACGTGCTTGTGCAAATTAAATTTTATTTTTATTTTGAGCGGAATATATTATTGAAAAATATGGTTAAAATATTTCTTTAAAAATTCGTTAAAAATCTAAGCATAATTTATAAATTAAAACATTAGTATCATTAAAAAGATACTTTTTTAAACTTTAATTTGATGCAAAAATCGATTTTGTGCTGTATTATTTTCTGGTTATAGCGACAAAACGCCGAAATTACGCCTAATTTTTAATTAAAATTCTAATTAAAAATTTTTAAAAATCGCTTCATGGTACACATTCCCGACTTCCAAGATATATATATATATATGTCAAATTTGATAACTGTATGTCAAAAGGTTTGGACTGTAGAGCGTCAACACACACACGCGCAAACACACATTGGACTTTATTTATAAGTATAGATTATCACATCGGGCTTTGGCCAAGGATTCCCGGCCACTTCGCGAAATGGCCAGCCAAAGTAGAAAATACAATATTAATTGCAAGTATTTCGGACTTTGGCCAAACCTCTTGGTCAATTCGCGAACTGGTCGTATTTCGGGCTTTGGCCGTAACATGTATAAATATACATAATATAATAATATCTGTAAGATATTAATTGCCTTATACTTTTATCTCACTGATGTGGATATAATGGGGATAATTTGAATGATTTTGAAGTTGATTTTCTATTTTAATAAAAAATTCAAAGATTATATGTATTTTTTCAAATTTTTTGAAGATTACTATAGTTTCTCTATACTATGTATGCAAGAAAGGGGGGGGGGACGAAGTCTGAAACTTCCAAGTGACCATATTAATAGAATATATTTATTTATTAAGTATTCGGTGTTAAAGCATATGAAAGGGGGATGTGTCGTTTGGGATATACATTGTTAACTTTTCTAGCTTGAGGTAAAATGTGAAAATTAAATTCCCTGGTAGATAAAAGAAGCACAATTGTTTCGACGCCTGCTTCTGTTTTTGTTTCGATTTCTAAATTAAATATAATTATACTTTTTTTTCTCTCTCGAGTTGGCCGAATAACGATTCTAGAAAGTCATGATGTTTCGTAATGTAGCTCGCGTTTTTAGGAAATACCGCGGCTAAGTTCCAAAAGTTGATTGATTACTTCGCGTTGAAAGTTAAATTAGATTTGCGAAATCAAAACACCTGTAGAAATGCGAGAATAGAGCAAAACACACATGGAGGCCTTATCGTAATTCGAAATGTTTTAAAAGACCTTCCGCTACCGCAAACTGTGTTCTAAGGTGAATAAAAAGGGTAAGTAATTTTCAACTGATATTAGAATTAATATTCTTCTTGCAATTTTTATTATGTTCTGCTTTGGTTTTGTAACTAATTTCTAGAAAAGTACAGAGACTACGGATTTTAAATGAACATTCAGCATTTTTTGAAGAGAAATTATCACTTTTTTTCTGAATCATTATGAATTTTTTTTAATAAAATTTCTTATTCTCGGCTCCATTCCTTATTAAAAATTAATTAAATAAACAAATTATTTCAAGAATATAAAAAAGAAAATTCCACGACAAAGGGGAGGAGGTTGATAAATTTTAATAATAGGTTTCACATTAAGGTTTTCTTTATTCATTTTTGCCGTCTCATATACGATAAATGCACTGAAAAAGAGAAAATTTGAACTCAAAATTTTGCCGTATTTCCACATTTTAGAACACCCTTGAGTTCGAAAAAAAAAAAAAAATTATGTCTGTTTATAAACAAAATAATTCAAAAATTATTTTAACTAGACGAGTGAAATTTAGTATATGGTCTTAACACTAGATTCGAAGGTTCTATCGGCTGATTGTCTGTCAGTCTGTACTTTCACAAGTTCGTGTAAACACGATAATTAGAGAGCACAATGATTTCACCCTTTCTAGGGCCGTAAGAAGAATGCTTCCCACCAAATTTATCAATCTTTGTATGAAATTATGTAGGTTGGCATAAGTTCTGACAAATTTTTTTAGTAAGTCAGAAACTTAGATGCTTCAGTTCTTTATCTCAGACAAAATGATGTGTCTTGATTTGATACTTAATTATTAATTAGCCAAATTCATTAATTATTTAAATTTAAATTTATCTAACAAGCTAAATGAATCCCTTTTCTTATTCTAATTTCAAGCCTAAAAATATTTTAACATAATATGACTAGAAAAAAATGGCCCTTTAAAGGGTTGAATATATGAAATTTGGTATGTGATTGTGCGGATACGATTTTAATTCCGCATTCAAACTTTGGTTTAAATCAGTCGGAAATAGGTGTACAAAATACACAATCGTTTTTATGGTGCCTGTTTATTAACTGCATTCTAGCGATTAATCGCCAAAGTTCGCATGCTCTTTCGTTTCTGTGGTTCACCGATAGCATGTAGTACAATTATTTGATAGGATGCGAGAAAGTTTCGCTGAGACACCCCCGTTGGTTCGTGCATGCCATAAAATGACAAGTTTCTTTACAATTAGATCGAAATATGGTAAATAAGAAAAAAAAATGTTTTTTAAATACTTTTTCAAGCTTAAGAAAATGAAAACTAAAAAAAAAAAAGATGAAACCATTATAAGAAAAACCCTTTCTAAATTTCCTCTCTTCTTATAAATTTTTAAAAAATGTCGAAATGTAAAATAATCCAACCCAAGTTATTAAAAAATTGGCAATGTTAATTTTAAACTTAAAATTATTACTTTTATAATTAATCTTGTGGGTAATCCAGTAATACTCATGATTTTTTAAAAATATTTTTTAGTGAAGGAAACCAGAAGGGTAATCGTACATTTTCAATTATTTCTTATTATGCATTGCAATTAAATAAAATATAAAAAAGTTTATAAAACTTAACTTTTGTGAAACATTTCTTAGTCCTTCAGTAAAAGCCGCGTTGGTCTAGTGTTAAAGTCTCCACCTCGAAATCGAATTCAAAGGAAGAATTATCCAGAATTTTCTTCATGTAGTGGTTTCTTCTTGTAGTCAAAACTTTGTGAGTAGCAATCAAAACTGTGATATTTAAAGCGCGAGCATTTTTCTTTTGTGTTTTTTTAAATCCAAGAATAACTTTTCAAATTATTAATATACCAGCCATTAATCATGAATAAATTTTTTTGGAAAAAAATGTTTTCAAATATCATGAAATTATGCTGATGTCACTTTGATTCGAATAAATAAGGTTCTTTTATTCAATAGAGCAAGAATTGGAACAAAGAAACAGTTACTTAATTTTCTTTACTTCAAACAAAAGTATGCATTGTTTTTTCTATTTATCATTATCTAATCAAACATGAGATTATAAAAAATTGAAATGTGCTATCTTAAATTTCAAGTTATCATGTGAGAACATTATTATTTTTAAGTCATAGTTTATTTTAATTAAAGTCATTAATCAGTTTAAACCGTTTTGAATCAATGTGACTATCAGATTACCTATGCATCAATATTAAGAAAAACGCCCCCCCCCCCCCATTTTAAAATCTGTTGAGCTCCAAAACTTTTCCTCAGTCAGTTTTTTGTTGCGAAAATCCGGTTTAAACTGGTTTGGAATGATCACGTGGCTATTGTATTGAGCAATCGTTAATATTTAGAAAAACTCCCCCCCCCCTCCCCATCTCAAAAACTTTCGAGCTTCAAAACTTTTTTTGCTATCTAGAAAAATAGAAAATAAATGTTTTTAAAAAATATTATTATTATCATTATAATATATATATATATATATATATATATATATATAT
>JAPMOR010041255.1:362142-401275 GCA_026543865.1 Argiope aurantia | reverse complement strand
AATTCATTTCCGTTAGAATGATTGATGTACACAATAAACAAATAGCAATCATGTAAGAGAATTAAAATAACGTAGCTTTAAAGTTTAATAATTTGATGCATTCAGGGGAATTAAGTTATATCTAAATGATTAATATGAAATTAAATCTAACTAATATACCTGACAAACTGATCGCCAGAACCGACTAATCTCAAATAACCTAAGCATTTCGAATCATTTCCATTTTATTTTAATCAAGCCCCACTAGAACTTCTCTGTTTTTATATAAAAAAATTGTTAGACTCATGTTCAGTAATTTCTTTCACATATTTTATTTTTTACTTTCTCTGACAAAAATAATTTTGCTTGTTTCAGAACATATTTTGAACTACACTGCACCGACTCACAATGTTTTAAGCATAAGAATCTAAGAAGTAATTAATTTCAGGATATTAAAATTATCTACTACAAGTGTTTTAAAATTTTATTATCTTTTCTTTTTCCATTAAGAAAATTAATTAAGAAGGGGAAAATAGAAAAAAGCTGAAAGAAAAAAACATTTCTTATCTCCCAACATCCATGGATCCAGCATTCATCCTTCCGAAATCCGATTTTATGCTCTTATAGCGCCATCTACATTCACGTTTGAAGTTATTTTAATTTATTAGGAAAAAATATCTTTTATTAATAGCCGTTAAAGATAAATTTTATATGCAAGAGTGGACTGACCAGTTTATTCGTGGGCAATTTCCCTTACATGTAAAATAATATGAGGCCCCAATTTATGTGCGTGTAAAAAGAAAAGAAAAATTCTGCATCTTTTCTTAAGCAAATAATCAAAAAGTTAATAAGCGATTAATTTTTTAAGTTGCAAACACAATTCTTTTGTGCAAGGCCAGGTAGCCCAAGTAATCAGATTTTTATTGCTTTCAGAAATTCTTTCAACACACAATAAGGTATGATATCCATCTTAAATTAATATTGTAGTCTTTACATGAGGGATGCTTTATAGCTGAACCACCAGGGGTTTTTTTCTCGTTATTTTTCTTTCTAATTTTCGTTCTTTTCTTTGTTGGCGGATGCATTTTATTTTTATGCAATTAATGGACCAATCGTATTATAAGAAAAATAGTTAATGCACCAATTTTTAAAACAAAAGAGAGAATCACGTAATTTGATAATAAAAGGTAATGGCAGAGTAGAAATAATGGACGTTATTATTACAGCTGAACATGCCCTAGATAATGGGGGCAAAAATTAATATATTCATTTTTTTTCTTCAGATAGTCTTCTATACGAACATAAAAATGTTATAATCATATCCATCTTGGAAACAGATACCAAATACAAAATATTTGAATCCGAAATTTTGTCAGTATCAGTTGCTTCAAAGTGCATTGTGAAAACTTAAGATATGTGCTTGCTGATCATTTTTATGAGAATATCATTGAATGCAGTCAAGTATTAAAGATTTTAGCTCTTTATCCTTTTTTTAAAAAAGGATTTGTAAATTATGTGTTCATCAGAAATACAGCGAATCCTGGATACATTCTTTCTCCAACAAACATGTGAAAAATTATTATCCCAATGATAAAAGTAACCAATTATTAACTCATAAACATCTTTTTATTCCTAATAAAGTATCCATTCAACTATCTTAATACTAAAGATGAATGCGCTTCTGTGCGTACAGACCGTTTGACTGCAATCACCAAATTTGAGATATATACTTTGGAGGGTGGGAATGTGTACCTTGGAACGATTTTTTTATTAGAATTTTAATTAATTAAAAATTAAGCTTAATTTTGGATCCTTTCTGCGATAACATTCGAAAATATTATCGAACAAAAATGAACACCACTGAAAAATTAAATTACACTATTACAAAATTTTATTAAAAAAATTTTTTTTGTCTTAATTCCAACAAAGATTACATTATCGCCCCGAAGTGCAAACCGTTTTTATTGTTTCATCAACTATCTCATTGCGTGATTGTTGAAAATTAAAGAAAAGGGATTTTGCTTAATTCTGTATAATTTATGAGACGTATAAAAAATTTTGAAAGGTTAGTGTAATGAAATTTAAAAGATAGATGACCGATCATTTACTTTTTTAATAGTGCTCTGAAGTCATGGGATTGATCTTCATTAGAAAAGTTCATATACAAATTGAATGGAGCATATGTAAGGCAATCAAAATAACACTGGTTTAATGTCAGATAATTTGTCAGAATCGTGAACATAGACTTATGTTTACAGCTTTTAAATAAAATTAAATGTGACCAATATTTTTGAGAAATCAGGAAATACTTTTTTGCAATAATTTTTTTCACTAGTTCAAGATGAAGTAAAGTTGAGTAAAAATACTAAAGTTTGACATATATTTTGATTATTTTATTAAATGCATTAAGAAAAAATTAATTAAAAATAAAAATAAAAATAGCAGAAATTTCACATTTAGCTTGAAATGGATCTCAGAATAGCATGTACAAACTTCATGATGTAAATGTTTAGTAATGTAAAAATATTTTGTTAAGGAAATCATTAAGACAAAGTTTCTCAAAATATTTCATTTTTAACAAAGATTAAAAAAACCATTTGGCCGTCAAAGGTGTTTAGTATTTAATAATTTTAACTTATTACGTGTATAAATATACTACACCATCTAACACACTAGTTCTACTTATTATAATATACTACTAGACACATAGTACTACTAACGCCAGCTTTTATCAGAAGACTTGGATTATTTCATTGCAAAGAAAACTATATCAGAAACGTACTGATTGGGCATTTATGGTGTACATGTTCTATCGAACACAACTTGCAAAGAGTGGTTACAGTGATTCAATATAAATTCAGGTTTGCAATACACATAACAAAGAGCATGGTAAGCAAACCCAAAAAAATTCAAGATGAAGATTTGGAAGCATTTTTTAACGAAATCACTAATGTTGAACGTTACAAGTTGGTTAGTTTAAAGTTGTTAGTTAAAGTTAAAAGTTAGTTAGTTTAAACGAAGCATTAAAAAATAAACGTCCAGAATTAATTTCAAACAACTCCACCTGTCACTTTAGAATCACAATGCTGTGTATCTTACTCCATCCTCTGTATTTACTAGACGTAGCTTCTTCAGACTTCTATCTGGTTCGCTAAATGTAGAGTGTCCTTTCTGGAGAGAAGTAATAATACTACCCATGTATTATCAAATATTCGCTGGTTAACTGGATTGCTACTAAATAACTAGATTCTTTTTTCTTCGCAAAATTTTTGTGTTGCCCGAAAGATGGTCAGTTGTATACACTCAATAATTATTAGTCTTAATTATGTTTAATATATTTTTTGATGCGTAATGCCAAATTATTATGTTTGCTTTTGCTCTTTTACTGTAAATTTCCATTTTTTATTATTATTATTGTTTCGAAAATTAAAAAAATTATTGTTTTTAGAAAATTAAGAGAATTTGAAATCTATTTTTGAGATATAACGATGTATTAGAAATTATATTATTAATGAATAAACTTTTTAAAAAATTATGATGTACTTAAGTAGTCTCTAAATTACTAATTCTTTCTCGCCTAATTTGATTATTTGGAATTTTTATATCTTTTAGTAGGCTTTACTTCGTGGTTTGAGTATTACACAAGCCGTCTTTGACGATCGGCTGGCTCGGTGAGAGTTATTCTGCTAAAAATTTCAATCAAATATTTTCTGCAATTTGCATTTCATGGCTTCCGTAGCAAAGTATATTAAATTTCAAATTTTGATACATTACTATTATTACTTTTTAATAATGCTACTTGTATTATTTTAGAAGCCTCACACCATTCTGTTCACTAAGCATATTATTTGTATCACTTAAAATGTGAGCTTTAATTTGAAATAAAAATTATGAAACTAATTAATTAAATAACTTTCTTGCCGAAAATAAATTTTTTATTAAAAATATAAAGATAGAAAGTGGAATAATTCAGTATTGACGTTTTGCTGCAGAATGTTTCATAATTTAAGAAATATCCTAGAAGATCATTTTACAAAATTTTCTCTGAATCGACAAAAAAATTTAATGTACTGCCATAAAAAACAAATTTCAGACTATAAGAACGGGTGCATGCTTTTTTCACATACAATTACATTTGAGGAAATGGACACACTCTAAAAAAAAATTTCATCATTGCTTATTTATGAAGTTAAATTTTAATTGAAAATACTGCAATAAAATTTCATAGGGCTTGTTATAAGCATCTTTAAACAGAAACTGACTCAAAATGGAAAAGAGAATGTGTGTGTCAGTGTGTGTTTACGCTCTACATTACAGACGGTTTTATCTGGAGCTACTAAATTTGGAAACGATATATGTATTTTGGTGAAGAAAATAAGCACATTGGTGAAATTTTTAAAAATACTTTTATGAGAATTTACATTAATTAAGAAAAATTTTGCAGAAAAACAAGTTTTCCCATTACCATACTCAAAAATATTACCGAATAAAGATGATTTTTGTACTATTTTACTGCTCAAAAAATTACTTTTCAAATGATTTCAATTTAACTGTTGTGCACATTTTTTTCTGAATTTTGTAAATTTCTTAAAAATATCTTTTTGTTTAATTTTTAACAATAGGTTTCATTGGTGAATTGAAATTTCAAACTAAGGAAGAAAGGTTCAGTTTAATATCTTTGTAGTTTGCATGAAGAAATAAGAGAGTGAAGCTGTAGAATTATGAAAACAATGTCCAGATTATCTTGAAAGATATATTTTTAATAGGGCTATGATGTCACGGTACTTGAATTTAATAAGTTGTTTCATATACACAATGAGCCAAACAGTTGTAAGGCTATTAAAATAGAGCAGTTTTGATGTGTATCACAAGTTGATGCTTACAAATTTCTTGGTGAATTATGCTGAAGCAACTAGGTCATATATTATTAAGAACCACATATTGTTTATTGTTCTTAAATTGTTTGAATAAAATCTATAAATAATAAATGTGGTTAAATTTGATATGCGATTTAATAATCCATTGTATTCACCTAATTTAATAGCTTTTTATTCCCAAAACTCAAAATGAAATTAAAAGGAAGTGATTTTGATAATATTCCATTGAGGAAACGTATAGACTCAAGGGTCTTTCATCTTCCACTTATAACTGAAAGGTGACGGTTAGTCATAACAATTAATTTCATGATTCATAACAATTGAATCATGAAAAAAATGTATGATCGGTTCGAACATTTATGCACTGGCATTTTGTTGTTGTTGTTGTTAATACTTGATCATTTAAATAGGTTCAACGAGTGCTTTGAGCAGAGCCATAGCAAGATAAATGGCACCTGGAGCATTGGAATATTTTCTGGTCCCCTTACTATTATTCTCTAAAAAAATTGACAAAAATGCATTAATATTTTGTCCTTACGGCGTCCCTTAAGACTTGTGCTCAATTCATTTATACTACTTTGCTCCCCTATTGCAACGCCACTGGCTATGAGGGCAATTCTAAAAAGTAAACTGGAATTGGCATTCAAATCATTTTGAATCATTATAGCAATCTAAATGGAGCCGTAGAGGTTTATTTTAATTTAAAGAAACATAAAAAAATTCTTCTATTTCATTTTACAGTCTTACAACTAAATTCTTTGGCAACTTTGATTTTAGAGCATAACACTTTCTACAACTGAGTTTAATTAATCCTTAGTGCAGACAGTTCATAATCGGAAGCATGTCTATTTGTGGCTTTGTCTATTTGTACTTTTGTGGCTCGCCTGTGTTCATGAGTTGCTTCATACATTAAAGTCAAGTGCACGTCTACAATCTTAGAATTCTTGTATGTCAGTATCTGACAACTGCTAATATCTTTAACTATAGTGATGCTTATAATATTTCTATAGTCAGTCAATGTTCTGCAACATGCACATTCTTTATATATATATTTTTTTTAAACTGCTACTTGAATAAGAATACTTTTGATATGCTTTTACCTTAAGATTCGTTGGAACCCTTTCAAACCACTCTGGTTAGCCAATGATTTTTAAGATTTCAAATCGAAAAAGTAAAGAATGAAACTTAACAGAAAAGTATATTCAACATAAAAATATTGAAGCCATACACTTAATTCAACTATCCAAAATTATAAATACAACTAAAGAGGATGTCTAATTATAATTCAGGAATATTTATAAAAGATTACTATTTAGAAAAATTTAGTAGAATTATTGTGTTAGGTCGTTGTCCGTGTCATATTATTTGTTATATAAATGATAAATCTAATGAGAACGCTTAACCAATTTGCCATTCTTTCGGGGTTTTTTAAATGTATTTTTTATTTTAATTGCAAGGTGTGTGTTTTTAACATCTTAGTATGTCATATATTCCTTTTTATGTTTTTATAAAGACTAACAAAAAAGAAACCACACTTTCAAAGAAGAACACAAGCTTGGCAATCTATCTTATCATTATCATCTTTCTTATAATGACAATGTGCAAGGTCAGCCTTTGAAAGTCACATCTTTCTATCACTGCTTTATGAGTGATGCAGTAAATCACCATTTCATGTCTTTCGGGATTTTTTTTTAAATTTCAGATCTGAAAGACCAACAAATTTGTGAAAGATTGCACAATAAGTGGGCGAATTACTCTGCCGAATTCACCATGAAAAGGATTCTTGGGAACTATTTTTAACAGGGAAGGCCACTTCTGAATCGTGCATAAATTGACAAGGAAGACATTTTGAAGGAAAGAAGTAATTATTAATTTAAAAATTTAGTTTCTTTTTCGATAGACAATGTATATACTTTTATGTTTTGCATAAATATTTGTAAGTAGTTTTTAATATTATTTATATTCTGTTTATGTATATTTATTTTTTGAAATTTATATTTATTTTTTAAATTTTTGTTTGCATTTTTTCAGTTTGTATACCCATAATACAGTTTTGTATATATATTTATATTCTAATTTAAATTTTTCTCTTATACTTGTTCCTTCCTCTCTATTTCATTCTATTGACCAGAAAACTCATTGATCAGGTTCAGGAATATTGAATGTTTTTATTGTGCTCTGTTATGATATTATTTTATGAATCCCTAATGTTCTAGTAATTATACCTCTATCTATTCAGTTGAATAAAAAAAAAATTCTTTCTTTCCCATTTTACATGAAATGTTTTAAAAGACCTGCAACAAAAGGCATGCTTTTGCCCCAGGAAAGATGAAAGTAAGATTTGCTTTGAGGATCAGTTCTCGCATATGAATTAAACAACATGAACACATTCCCTCTTATCTTTATTTGACATAATGTTTACACATCTAGAGGCGAAAATCATGGGTTTGCTTTAGGAATATTGTACTCTTTATGGCTGGCCCAACAGAAATTTGCTAAAATATACGATTGGCGGTCAAAAGTCACATTTAGGAAAACAGTTAAAAAAAATCCTTACAGGTACGGTGACGTCACGAGAAAGACCACCTACAGAGTCACGTGCGAATGCCGTCCATTCTGCGAAATTAATGGACACGATATGTGGATACGGAAAAGTACAAACCTGCGCGCTTGTTCCTCCAATTATTTCTGACATTACAAGTTTTGGGAAATATAGGTCCCCTGCCGCTTCTTCGACCCGTGCAGAGAACAAACTGCCCGGAAGAATGCGCGGGGACTTCTAATTACTTCGCTGCCTACAAACAGGAAGAGAGCAACCACGCGCTCTTATGTAATTTAACTAGTTAAAGAAAAACAAAAGAAGTCCTTTCAGATTAGTACTTTCTCATTTGAAACTCTGTCTTTGAAGTAAAAATTTTGACAACTCCATTTGATATATCTCATAAATATAATAGAAATAGTATAACTAATGATAAACAAAGATATTTTAATAAATAAATAAAAATTTAGCGACCAACTTGTTCGCCTAAATTACTCACTTTTTAATTTGTAATAGAATTTTTTTTTCACAATCACCTTGTTATTTGATACAAACTGAAAAACATGAATTCATTTGAATTAATTAAAATTAAAAAAGTATATATATTATGAAATAAAAGCAAAAGTGATAATTCTATTATGGAGTTAATGATTGGTAAAAGCACGCGATTGAATGGTTTGATGCACGAGTTTAAACTCCAACATCTAAATCGTGTAAACTTTCTGCTTCAAACTTATTTCTTGGATTCTTTTCTCAAACTAAATTGGCTATTTTGTTGATATGGCGAATTCTTTCCAAAACATTTAATAATATTTTCCAGCTTCATCAATTAACTAAGCGAAGTGCTCAATTTAATGCAGCTGTAAATATATTCAATGATATATTTACGATATTTTGTTTGCATTTGACTGTTGCCACTCGACAATGGGTAATAAGAGTGATTTCTGTGCCACATTCGTTTGTGTTTTATATATATATAGAAAGTGATCTTCAAGTCCGAGAAGATATGCTGAATTTTTCTTAATTCCTCAAATATTGATCCAGTCGATATGCCATCAGAAATATCACATCGTGAAAGAAAAAATACGTTCTAGTTTTTATTATTTTAATTTATTGGATTGAATTAAATATGAAAATATTTTTTATTTGTTTTCGTATTTAAATAAGACAATTATTCTATTTCATTCCCAAAGCCTAGGCTTGAAACGTAACCACGAGTAATTGATACATAGTCAAATATAATTTTTATTAGTTTTTAGGAATAACTATACAGAAACTATTTAAAATGGTAAAATAATACTTTTAGACACTTTTTTTTTTCTTTTTCCGCTTCAAGCATTTGAATAGATAAAAAAAAGAACTGATGGGGATCTTTCCCTCAACTCTGCGTCCATGAAAAATTATGCAGACAGTGATCAGAAATTTTACCAGATACTACCTCTGTGTAAAATGTAATTTAGTGGAATTGTTAAAATTTCGCCCAATTAAAAATATTTTTATGTTGTTATTTACTTATTTATCTTAATATTCAACGGATTATCTTATAAAACTTATTTAGACAACTAAAGCTTTCTAAATTAAGCTTTTCTTCTTGATTTATAATCTTCTACTTATGTGCGAAGAACCAAGTCTAAACTTTCTCACATATCCTATCTTATATAACTGAAGGCGTGATATATTTTCATGTTTTGGATGGCTAACATAACCATTTTCAGCAACTTGAACCAATAAAACTGCTGCTTTATACATATATATACTAGCCGCCTTTGGCGACCAGCCGGTTCGCCAATATTACCGCTCGCTACAATTTTCAATTAAATATTTTAAGTAACTGGTCTCTTAAAGGATTCTCAAACAAAACATTTTTAATCTTCAAATTTTGATAGCCATACCAAACTTATACTGTTTAGATCGTTTCTTTCAATTTACTATATATATTTTGCTAATTTGTTGTCATTTCCGGCAAAACTTCAACTTTAATTTCAAATGTAAATGATGAAATTCCAATTCATATAAAGATATTTTTTAATAAAACCAAGCGTTTTATTTTATTTATCATCATTATTGTTATTTATTAATTATTATTATTATTGAATGTGAGTGTTGCAAATAGAATCACTCGATATTTAAGTCTTATGTTAACGACAAAATATTTTTCATCATTTATGTAATATCTCAAACAAAAATTCAACAAACATTTCTGAGATTCAGCATAAAATTCAGTTTTTAGTTTTGCTTTCAAAAGGATTGAAAAGAAATCAATAATAATATTTTGTTCCGGCCTATAAATATATTTCAAAAATTATGAAGTCTAAATTTAATGCAGTAAGGTAT
This sequence comes from Argiope aurantia, assembly GCA_026543865.1. Taxonomy (NCBI): domain Eukaryota; kingdom Metazoa; phylum Arthropoda; class Arachnida; order Araneae; family Araneidae; genus Argiope; species Argiope aurantia. The sequence goes on along the minus strand of JAPMOR010041255.1, from coordinate 391,546 downwards.
CATATACTGAGAAATATTCTGGACACACCAAATTTTAAATACATGAATGAAAGTTTCTGTTTTCCACGATCAACTAAGACTTATTTATGAAGTTTTAAATGTTAAAAATTCAGAAAAACTCACCATTTTTATAATTTTAGGCCAATTAATCTTGAGAAACCTGCACGCTGATTGGGGTATTTTCTTTGAAGCGATCGATGGAAAATCTAAAATTATCCTTTTTTTATTGAATAGTGATATTCAAATTTTCATAAATCAGTCAGTTTAAGTGATTGGAAATTAACTCTATGACCACCATAAAATCTGTGCTTTCTCTTGTGGTGTATGCATTCTCCTTAATATCCGCTCGAATAAAACATCACATACAAAAGAACAACATAGAACAAACACATCAAAAGTAAACATAACATTTCAATAGTTGCCAAAAACAAAAGAGAGAAAAATGCAATTAATAAGCAGACGATATTTAGAAAAGTACAGATATTTAGACTGGAAAATGGAATTATCTGAAATTAAAAATACGCGCAGACGATATTTACAAAAGTAAAAATATTCAAACCTGAAAAGGAAAATATATGAGTTATTCCATCAATAAATGCCATAAGTTTGTTTATATCTTCATTATTTTATGAGTCATTAAACATCAAAATGGGTCCGGGACTAAATAAATACCCTGTATAGAGAGTGTAAAAGATCATAAAATATTTTTTCTTGAATTTATTTTATAGAAAAAATAATATTTCATATTTGTTTCATTTCCTACAGACACGTGCCGAAAATTATATTTTTGCAGATTTCATTTCCAAAAAGATTTAATTTATTTTTAATTGGAGCTTTAATCAATGTGATGGCAACACATTGAAAAAAGCTAATTTTTTCCCATGAATGCGAAACGTGCTTAATCTTAATTTTTATTTTTTACGAAAAAAATTATTGAAAAACATAGTTAAAATATTTATTTAAAAATTCATTAAAAATAGAAATTTAATTTTAAGATTAAAACATTAGTATCATTTAAAAGATAAATTTTTGATCTTTAACTTCATGTAAAAATCTTTTTTGTGCGGTAATATTTTCGGAAGTTATAGCAGAAACACGTCAAAATTTCGCTTAATTTTTAAATAAATAAAAGTATAGTTAAAAATTTGAAAAAAATAACCCCCAGGTGCACATTCCCGGCCTCCAAGGTATACACGTGCCAAATTTGGTAGCTGTAGGTTGAATGGTCTGGCCTGTAGAGCGCCAACACACACACACACACACACACATTGAGCTTTATTATAAGTATAGATATAGATATTCGCCCATGCTAAAGTGTAATTTGATTAGACTGCATAAAGTATACAAAGTAAAGTACAGTATTTATCAAAAAATTCGACCTCGATATTTTGGTTAATCTCACCCTGTATTCAGGGGGAAAAAAAATCCGATATTATGTGTGTCTGTGAACATACCTCAAAAAGATTAGTAGAATTTTACCTTCGATATTTACACCAACATTTTATACTTACACAAAATGTTATCTGCTAAATGTTATCTCTATCAAGTTTTGGACGAAATCCATTAACATAATGTCTATCCGTCACGGTACTATTGTATTAAAAATGTACGGAAGGATGGATAAAATAAAAGATTTCGATTTAATGGTTAAAATTTATTGTATTTCCTTCGACTGCAATGCACTTTTTTTTTTTTGTCCAATTATCAAAATATGCCTTAAAATCGCACTTGAGAGTTCGTAGGAAATTTCTTTTTATCAAATTAAAGTACTGAAAACTGTAACCACGAATAAACCATTACAACGATGGAAATTAGAAAAATCCCACGGTACAATATAAGGTGAACAATATATATAAGGTTTGTGGAGCCGTATTTGTTGAAGTTTGGTTAAAAACTCACGAATAACAATTGCACTTTGAAGAGGCACATTATCGTGGTTCAAAAGCCACGAGTTTCTCGCCACATTTCATGTCTTCGATAAGTTGCTCTACACAAACGGTTCAAGAGAACTACTAAAAAATATATATATATCTATGTTTCATTCCGCGTAATAATGCGTTATAGAAAGAAATTGCCTTGAAAAAGTATCTCCCAGGCCACCTGAGCAATTCTCTGCCTTTATCGATAGCTTATTCATTAATCGAAATGGATGGTTTACCAGACAGAGGATCATCTACGACGGATTCTCTACCACACTTAAACTTTTTATTTTAATCAGATATTGTTGTTTTTGATAAACAATCGTTTTTAAAAGTTTTTTTTCAACATTTTAAATACTTTTTTTTGTAGCAGATATTTCATTACAAAAATAAAATTTAATGCATGCTCTTTGTCCAAAAATATTCGGTATTTTGGAAAATAAAGAGAATGAAAATTCTAATCTCATTAAAAACAAATTTATTTTCAGAATATAAATGAAATAAACTTTTGGCGGTTGCCAGATGCAAATAGAAGTCGCAAAAATGTTTAATCAGAGCTTGCAGATGATATCTAATGTAGATTTTATTTAATGAAACATTCCGGATTATTTTAGCCACAGAAGTGAAAAATGCAACAACATGGAACTCGTGATAGTTTGACTAAAATTTTAGATCAAATTCGCCAAACTGTTCATTCGTGAGTATCTGGTCCGAATAACTCGAAAACACAATCAACATGTAACAGCAAAATTATAGGTCAATAAGTAAATGAAAACCGAAACCGTCAAAGAGTATACAATTTGTCATCTAATTGGAAGCACCATAACAAAGCAAGCTATATAAATGAAATTTTGTATTAGAACCAAAATTATAAATCTATATAAAAATTTGGACGCAATCAATCAAAGGGAAGAAGAAGCTCCAGAATTTCTTCACTACGCTATAAAAATAAAAAAGCGTCATACTGAGCAAACATATGAGAAAGACAAGAAGATAACACTTTAAGTGGTTATTTTAATAATAAAAAATATGGGAGCAGCTCCCGTATACGGCCTAGTGGCGCCATTTTTTTCGCCAAGAAGTCGCCAATAATGCGTGTTTAGGATGTTGCGATTCTTAACTGGAAGTTTTGAAGCCACGTTAGGCTTATTTCCAAGACTGATAAAATGCAATAGACTATAAGTCAGGGGGTGGCGATGCCCCCCTTTTTATTTTAAATAATTCAGATAAATGTTGTGATTATTGACTAATTTTTGAAGCCATGTTAGGCTTAATCCTAGGACTGACAAAATACACGAGCATAAATCAGGGGGAGGGGGGTATTGAAATATTTATGATAAAGATCCAAATGAAACGATTTGTTTAATTATACGTATAATGAAGCATGACGAAATTATTTTTTGCTCCGATTTTTAAATATGATTTCTTAATTTTATGCTGAATATGTTCTCATGAAAACATTCATATTTTTTTCATTTTAAAAGCATAGTTTATAAAAGTTAATAGCTGTATATGTGAGCTGCTCCTTATATAAACACATAAAAATACTGAATATGTTCTAAGGTTTAAGGTTATCATAAAAAAGAATACATATGCCGATGACGGCAACCAGAAATTATCGTTTATCTCCAAATTTCTCGCCAATTTGGCGGAGGCCGTATACTGGAGCTGAGCCAAAATATGGATGAAATAGATGTCCGCATTTCCGTTTCCAAAATTTTCCTGCGCTCAGCCGAATATTGGTGAAAATGAGTGACATCGAGCTCACGATTGAATGAACTCATAAAGCAAGCAATGATACAAAAAGTTTGTTTTTTAAAGATAATATTTCGAGTTTTTGTTGATTTTATGGCATAGTCAGAACTGAACATTCGGCACCAAATCTGATCAATACTACCATTCTATTATTACAAATGGTGATAACAGAACTATGTTGCGAATAATGCCAATTGATAAGATAACATATGTCTCGCACCATAGGGCCGTCGGTCAAGAAAGCAGATATGGGCACTGTAGGTATTGGCCCACATGGGTTGTATCGTGCCACTGAGTTTAATTTTGTAAAGATAGATACAATTTTAAAACCGTAAATTCTTATAGTAAAATGAATAGGATAATTTATATGTCTATAAAACTTGAAACATTTAGTCATAGGGGGAAAAAACATCTCCAAAAATGTTACAAAGATCAATTTCAGATGAAAATTCAGAAAAAGACACACACACACACACACAAAAAAAAAAAAAAAAACTGAAGCTGTAATAAAATACAGAATAAAGCTATCTAAATATCTATTTTGCGAAAATTGGAAACAAATAATTTTACATCAAAATACTAAATGGAAAAATCATTGCAATCTTTTAATGCATGATTATTTGTATGTCATTGTATATTTTAGAGCACTATAAATGCTCATTTAGTGCTAATTTTTCATTTCACTTCCAATATATGCTTAATTTTCTATACAGAGAAAAAGTTATCTGTTTCTGCATAAGTAAGTTGTGAAAAACTTGGGAATTATTAAAGCATAATGGTTAAAAAATAGTCATAGAAAATTGTTTAAAAGAAATCAGAGTAATATAATAAGGGAATAATTCGAAGAGAGCCAGTTTCTACTTATTCACTATAAAATAAGATGGCTGATAGTTCTGATACAGAAGATTATGTGAATTTTGCATCTAGGGCATATGCGTACAAGTCAGAAATCAGTCAATCAATGGCCTTTTTGATAGTGACTGACAAGAACGAGTTTTGGAAGAGGTTGCAGCGTTTTACACATTATTTGCAATCATAAGATTTGAATAATCCGCACATTGTGCATTATTAGAGACAATTTCTTCTTTAATGAACTAGCATGAAATTTTTATCATATAAATAATATATTTTAGATACCCGATATATGGATTATCAGTTCATCGACGATGATTGAAATATACTAATTGATTTTTTTTATCAATTAAGGTTGTCGTCCACTATTACAATAAATGCATATTAAAAGAACTTTAGAGATTAAAGAAATATTTACGAATGACGTTGGTTAAAAATAATATTTTAGAGCCAAACTTTGAGAAACAAAATAGATTGATAGTTAAAATTAGCCTTGTTCCAGAGGTTTGCTCAATAAGTTGAAAGTTCAAACAATGTAATACAAAGTCATTTTCTTGGTTACAGAATGATAATAAGAATTGTCGTGAAGATGTTAATGCAAGTTGAGATTATACTTTTGATAGTAGACAAGTGACTGAATTCCGTTTGTGATTTACTTATAGCGAAACTCTTGATTCTCCCCAAGGGAGCGGAATTCTTTTTTCCAAGGGTCATGTTTTGTAGACGATAGTTTTTTTTTTTAATTAATTCTATTTTGCTAAAAAAATTATTCCATAGTTTGTTTTCAAGAAGAGGGAGATCTGCTATGATTCGACGCACATATTATATCCTATTCTTTCAAGAAATCGGCTACAGAATTTTTTTTTTTGAATATAAATCTTTTAATAACTGCCCATTTCTAGACATTTTCCACTGTATTATGCATAGTCCTTTTTTAAAAATATATCTAATAATTTCAAATTGGCAACATTTTAAAAATAATTCTTAAATTACTCCAGCTCCTATTTCACTATAATTTTAATTTCTAAGTTGTGCAGGCAATTCCTTTCCTCACAGAACCAAAATGCTTTTCTTTTGCAGATCCTATAAGCTCATATTTCCTCCTTCCCACCTATTTAGTTCTTGGTGCTGTATTCGTCATGCCGTAAACAAAGGAATCTTGGCCAAAGTTAAAAACTAAAAATGTAATCTAGTGAAGCGCGATAGCAAAATTTAAAATACCATTGGCAAAAATATAACAATCCACTTCTCCATCAAAAATCTAAGAGAATTGATGAAAACGTACCTTTCCGAATTGTTTCTCAAATAGGGTCCCATTTTGAAATATTTTTTATTAATATCCAGCTAGAGATGCCTTAATATACACAGGGTCATTTGAACCTTTAATATTCAAACTTATTTTTAAAATGTAGTGTTAGCAGCAAGAAGCCTAAAAAATGTTATGCTTTCATGAAATGGCGTGATATATCAGCTTCAAAATATCAATCTATATATTAGTAATCTATAGTTGCTATTACAAACTTATACTTCTTTTGCTGAATTCATTTAAATGCTTATGTACTTTTAATACAGGCCAACATAATTTATTGTGCTATATGTTAAGCTAAAAAAAATTCACATTAAGCACTTATATATTTGAATGAGCATTCTCTTTTATAAAAATAAGTTACTTCCAGCCAAATATTTTTATCAAAATCTTTCAAGTCTTGTTATAGAAATATGTAAAAATATGCAATGTTTGGTTAAAAACTAACATCCTGCTTCTATAACAGCTATACTACTTCCCTCAAAACTGGTGAGAAATATAAGTTTAGAAGTTGTTAGTTTCTAAATTAAGGAATATTTAACAAAATGTTTTTCTTTTATTAATGGGAAATTACAACCCTTTCAAACATCAAAATTAAACTTAATTCTCTCAATATAATTCCACACAAAGTATGTAAACAAAAGACCATCTTTTATTGGCATCTTAACATTTCCAATTATAGCTATTTTTTTATTTACATTCTATTATGTCGGCGATATCATTAATATACTGAGATTTGTCCAATTTTCATAAAATGTTTATTAAAGAATTCAAATTTAATCTTATATTATCAAAATTTCGACAAACACGCAAATAAATTGCACTTTATAAAAAAGATCAAATTTCTTTCAATGTGAATTGTAATAAATTTTTGCTCACATTTACAAACATGCAGAAATATAGAATGTTAATAGCTTTCTAAACTATGAAAAATTCATCAAAAAGAATAACAAATCAGACAAGAAAAAACTATTTCAAATCTAAACTCTCTGCTCATTTCTAGTAAACTGAAACATAACTTCCATGGATGAACTTTATTGGTGAAAAGAGCAGAGATATATTTGCATACCAAATACATGGATTCCTAAAAATTTAGAATCAACATTTCACAAAATTAGTAAATTAACAGAATATAAAAATTTAAATAAGTGATTGCCTTCTTTTTATGGAGATACAACTAGAAACAATGTAAAATAAAGTAAAAATTAAGATAAAAACCTCAGGTACTGGCACATGTATTATTACTAGTAAACTGATTAAAAGATTCCGAATATTTATTTGCAAATGACAATTTAAGAATTCATATAAATTTTAATATTTAAAAGAAAACCAGCTGTTAAATGTTTCATAATTAAATTTTAATACTTAATGCAATTTCCTTGAAATTGAGAATTTTCAGATGTTTTTATACAGCATAAAATGACAAATATTTCTAACTTGCAGTTAATTAGCAATAAAATATCTAATGATAATTGCAATCTTAATAATTAAGTTTTATATGTGGAAATATATTCTATAAGACTTTTCTCATTTCATATAATTATTAATGAAATACGACATAACAAAACAATTTAAATAATAAACAAATGAGAAACCATTTTAATTCATATAAATATATATTTTGAATTGGGATATTCTTAAATGAATAACAATTTATATGTATATTATTTATTTGCACCAATTAAATGATGCACTTATTTGTAAATTGATACCAATGATAAAGCAACATTGTTGATGATTTATCAACATTATCCATTAACGCACACAAAAAACCCCAAAATTGAAAACATACATATAAATTTCTAAATCAAAACTATGAATTCAGCCAAATTCAATAACAAGATTTAATTAAAATTTTTAACTACCATTCTGCATTTAAATCAGTTGTTTTTTTTGCAATGGCAGCTACATGGAAATGAAATGTTTTGTAATGAAAAAGCTTCTAATTTTTCCATGTTGTTAGCAGTCCTTTCTATGAATATATATATTATATATATAAGCAAAAAAAAAAACCCAACTAAGTAGATGTAACCAACTGTTCAATTCAAGGTGAATTGTTCATTCTATTTAGATTAAGGTTTTTTTAAACCATTACTTCTAATTCATACATGTGCTATGACAACCAAATTAACATAAAATATTAATCCTTCAATATTCTATGCACAAGATTTCAAATAGGAAATGTTTCGAGTGTATAGTGTCCAAAATGTATTTTTACACTTAAATCCTAACTGCATTCTATGAAGCATTACAGATCATGAGATTATGTGAAAAATATTAGTAAATCTTACTTTCCAATTATTCAACTTAACGAAATGGGAAAAAAATTAGTATATCAAAGAATAGTATTAAAGATGAGAAAAAACAGCTTAATCCCAACTGTATTAATCAAACTGAAGGTGTTCTGCATTTATACAATATAGGAGCAATTACACCAGTGAAAAATTTTATTCAATGATGTAAATAAATATACATATACAATTAACCCTTCTTTTTGGATACACCAACAGTTCTTCCTCTCCTGCCAGTAGTTTTGGTATGTTGACCACGTACTCGGAGGCTATACAGGAGAAAAGGAAATAGATTTTTATAATTTAACCCTTTTCTAAAAATATACCATATTTATACAAATTCACATAAGTTATAATTGGCACTATGGACTAGAGAATATTGAATCACTGGCAGTTACTTTAGTCTTGCATTATTTTCTATTAAATTTAGAACTTATGATCAATAAATAACAGTTTTAACGAATTAAGCATGAATGAGAAAATTAATCCATGTACACAAAACTTTAATGAAATATTACAATTCTCATACAGATAATCTGTATTTTCAGAGGAAGAAAAGCTGTATTAACATATATAGGTTTGATGCTCAAGATTATAAAAATTATATCAATATGCTTAAATTTTCTTAGTTTATAATTTGTAACAATGTTCATAATTGAACTTAAATAGGAATAGCCAACTTTGATAAAATTACTGAAAAAGTAAGGAAGACTATATGCAGTACTCAAGTATTAGATTATAGCTAAACCAGTCTATTATAATCTTAAGCTTAAATCATTTTCTTAAAGCACAATTTCCAATGTGTAACTTTTTTTTTTCTATTTCAGTTATTAATAGTTAAATAACTCTACATAAATAAGAAGATACTTGTAAATTACGTCTTTGTAAATTATTTAAGATTTCATATGTTTTAAAATGTTTAAACGTTTTCATATGTTTTAACGTCAACAGCACATATAGAAAATACAAGAAATAAAATTGCAAAAAATGTAACATACCCCCAGTAATGTCTCAGACCTCTGTGAGCACGGATTTTCTTCAGACGTTCAAGATCTTCACGAAGTTTGTTTTCTAAACCATTAGATGTCACTTGACTGTATTTTCCATCTTTAATATCCTTTTGTCTATTCAAAAACCAATCGGGAATTTTATATTGGCGGGGATTGGACATAATGGTAATAAGTTTTTCAACCTGAAAATACATAAATTTGAAATCATTTTTATCTGCTACTATTTATATACCAGGAAAATGAAGTAATTCACAATAGATCTTTTAAAAATAAATCAGTATTTACAGAAAAATGTAAAAAGAAAATTTTTTTAACTGTACCTCCTCTTCACTAAGTTCACCAGCTCTCTTGTTTAGATCAACATCTGCTTTCTTACATACTATGTTAGCAAACCTACGACCAACACCCTGCAAAAATAGTAAAGTACATTATAAAAAATAGTTTCAACAATATAAATCGTGATCTATTTATGCAAAAACAGACTATTGATTACTACAATCTAATACTAATAGATATTTGTGACAATTTAAATAATTATATTTGAAAACTGGAACTGACAAATAAAAATAAAGAATTGTTATATCAAATTAGAAAAGGTATTCATATTCCTATTTTTTTTTTAATTCTAGGTTTGAAAAATTTATGGCATACATATTATACCAAAAACAGTTATAAACCTTTAAACTATTAATATTTCCAAATACATAAAACCACCTATTAAAAAGTAGCTTAACTATCAAAATAAAGCAAATTAAAATTCTTATTTTAATGTGAAAATATTAAACATTATAATCTAATTTGAAAATCTAAGCAACAGAAGTCTTTCAAATCAATATAGTCTTAAGTATTATTATATAAATAATGCTTAGCAATTAAATAAGCCATAAAAGGAGTGATTTTTTTTTCACTTTACAAGTAAACAAATATGAGCAACTTAACAGCAAAGCAAATTCTTGCTAATAATGTAAAATTTATCAAAGAAAACATCCATGAATAAAAAAAAGTTAAAGAATGCAACAGATAATAATTAGTTAGTTCACATTACCAAGATCCGACCTCGTTTTATACAACATTTCAGACATAACACCAGAATTCCTAATCAAGTTGTAAAAGAATTTAATGTTTAAAAATATATAAATATTCAAGAATACAACAGTAGCAAGAGCTTTATAAATATACTGGAATTCAAAGAAGATTAACAACAAAAGATTTAAGTTTTATTCATCAAATTTCCACGGAACATTTACTTATGAATGATTAATATAATGCCAAAACCTTTTTCCTCTGCAATAAAATGAATAATCAATCTAAATTAGCCCAAAAATGATATAACATTTCTTTAGAAAACATTAGTAAACTAACCATTCAATTATTTTTTTAAAAAAAATTGATAACTAAAATCAGTTTCCCTATATGCATAACAGAAGTACCTACAATACAGAAAACCTAAAGTTTTCACTCAAAAGACTTAATCTCACTAGTAATCCTATTATTTGACAGGAAGTTTTTTTTTTCTTTATATATAAAGACATTTTTTTTATTCAAGCCCTCAGATCTCATAATCTTCCTTCATTGAGATCAACAGCAGGATATAACATTCAAGAGGAAGAAAAAGGATAGATTGCTGTTAATGGAAAAATGAAATGTTAGTAATAAATAAGCAGAGCATTTAAAAAGAAAGAAAGAAGAGGAAAATGCTAGATCCTGCTTATCACCCTCTGGATTGAGTTTCTAATCATTGGGCTTTCCAGTAATTTTACAGAAAATAAAAATGTCCGCCAATGCTGTTTAAACATAACATTCTTCATATATACTACAGTTATCAGTCAATTTTTAGCATTTAATTCACTCTTTAAGAACTTTACAGCACTTAGCATGATTAAGTACTACACTTTCAATTAACAAATATGATTACTGAATTCTCAATCCAATATACATTTGGATTACAGAATAAAACATTTACACTATCAGAAACAGTATATCAAAACTAACTCGCATAACAATCATTCAAAGCGCCATTCTATGTTGAGTTTGACAGATATTATTCAAAAACAGCCTTCAGCATTTCCAAATGGTCCACTTAGTGCAATGGATTATAATTTGCAATTAATTAAAGCTAAGCATAACAAGTATTTGAATTTATCACATGAAATTGAGAACGTCTTCGAATAGTAATTCCATTATTAAAAGAGGAAAAAGATTTACCAATATTTAATTTCATAGATAGAAACCAATTAAAAAAAACTAACGCAATTAAAGAAGGTGAATATATTTCACTAATATGCTTTATTTCATAATGTGAAGAAGGTTCCAATTCAATAAACAATAAAAATCAATGATAAAAATTTGACAAGATACAATTAAGCATAGAGTTCGAATGCAACCATATTTAGTTATTCTCAACAGCATTTCACAGTAAATACCGCTAAATTTAAAGAAATATAATACATACCTTGATTGCGGTTAAAGCAAACATAACTTTTCGTCTTCCATCAATATTCGTGTTCATAACACGCAAAATGTGTTGGAATTTATCTGGAATCACAAGCGACGACTGAAATAAAAAATGATACAAATTAATATTTAAACAAAAAGAATTGACTACAAAATAATCACAGTCGTACACATTCGCAGATATTAATCAAAACTTTAGCATGCCATTTACAAAACTATTTCAATCGGAACACAAGACAAAATAAATGCTCAATATCGCATTGATGAGGATTGAATAACATAAATTAATTAATATAAAAAAATATATGATAAAAAGAGCATTATAGGCCCTTGATTAAAACAGATTGGAATCTTACCATCCTGAAATTTTATCCCCGCTTCAACTATTTCATGCAAAATTTTTCGCGATTAGACACCAATGGACGTCGTCAAATCACTTCACTTCTTTTCGTATTGAAAAGGAAGTTGCCAGATCAATAATTGCAAACAGCAAACTTCATGACAGCAGAGTAACAAATTACTGTTCTGAGCAAAAGTGTATCTAATAATTCCATTAATAGGGCAAAATTCCCATTTTTACTACAAGATTACGTTTTTTTGTTCAAACACATCCTATTTCCCATCTTCATCTACGCTTTTTTCTATCTGGGGCCTTGCTGCTAAAAAACATCTTGAAAAATTTCAACCTATGCAAAACTAATTACTCAGAATCATTATACCGTCATTTCCTATAGATAAAAATTTATCTATCAGAGGCAACGATTATATGTTATAATTCATAAGCAACGATGTTTTCCATAAGGATTGAAGATCATATTAAAGAAAATTTTAGGAAATTTATCAGCCGACTAAGCCATAATAAAGACCCTACCATCAAAGATCAAACCCAATTTGTTCACGACTCCCGAAAATACTCCTACTGATGTGTTATTACTAAATGGAACCTTCCATTAAAACCATCTTAACAACTTTGCAGTATTTATGGTCCATTTTACATGCATCTCTTAAACTATCATCATAACGTAACATCATCATAACATAACTCTTTTGCTTCTCACTGCTTCATCACTGGCAGTGTTACAAAATGATCTTGCTCTTAATGATTTATTTTTCTTAATTTTACACTCAATCTGAGTAAAAAAAAAAAACTTTAGCACGAAAACTCAACCAAATATCCAGCAAAGAAAAATTACAGCCTATAAATTTTAAAAACATCCCCTGAAAAAAAAAGAAGAAACACATTAATATTGACTTCTTTGTTCTGTTTGCATGGGCAGAGTGTTTGGTCTTAAAAAGGGGAAGGTCACAGTGGTCTAGTGATATAGTTTAGGTTTCGGATTTGAAGCTGATCTCACAAAAATGATGACTGGAACAAAAATCTCTTTCTGCTTTCTCTGCATGAAATATGCCACGGAAGGAAGTTTTCTGTTTCGTTGTGTGTCGAAAATTCTTAGGTCAAATTCTTTATAAATGCTTTCTTACAGATGAAAATATGTAAATAAATTTTAAACTATAATTTTAGAAATCTGTAGAACACTATTAATTTGGATACTGCTAATATTTTCACTGTTTTAAATTATAAAACTGGTTTAAACTCTGTTCCTTATATTTCAATCAATTTTAAAGATGCATGTATATAGGGGTTTTTTTTGTAATGATATAGTGGAAAGAAAGGTAAAATTTTCTAATTATGCAATTTAGAATTTTTTTTTTTTTTTTTTGAGGGGAGGGTACAAAAATTTAAAAATTGTAAGTGTTTGAAAGTTGCCAGCAAATGTATTATCTTATGACTTTAAACAAACAATTCTTATATACATAAATAAATATATATATCAATTTATTTCATATCTCGTAAATGACTTTAACGATTTGGATCAAATTTTATATTTAGAATAGGTTTTGCTTTTTAAGTTTATCTGTGTAGGTGTCTTTCCTGAAAAAACACAATTTTCAAAAAAAAAATTATAACTAACTATTACAATAAATATGTTCAACTTCCAATTTAAAGTGGAAATGATGAAATTGCAATTAATATAAAGATATTTTTAATAAAACCAAGCGTTTTATTTTATTTATCATCTTTATTGTTATTTATTTATTATTATTATTATTGAATATGAGTACTGCAAACAGAATCGCTCGGTATTTAAGTCTTATGTGAACTACAAAATATTTTTCATAATTTATGTAATATCTCAAACAATAATTCAACAAAAATTTCTCAGATTCAGCATAAAATTCAGTTTTTAGTTTTGCTTTCAAAAGGATTGAAATAAAATCAATAATAATATTTTGTTCCGGCCTATAAATATATTTCAAAAATTATGAAGTCTAAATTAAATGCAGTAAAGTATCATATTCTGAGAAATATTCTGGACACACCAAATTTTAAATAAATGAATAAATGTTTCTATTTTCCACGATCAACTAAGACGTATTTATGTTAAAAATTTAGAAAAACTCAACATTTTCATAATCTTAGGCCAATTAATCTTAAGAAACCTGCGCGCTTATTGGCGTATTTTCTTTGAAACGATCAATGGAAAATCTAAAATTATCCTTTTTTTATTGAATAGTGATATTCAAATTTTTATTAATCACTCAGTTTAAGTGACTGATTTAGTTGATTGGAAATTAACTCTTTTTATTTAAAATATTAGTGCTTCAAAAATATTTTGTTAATCGTGATTTCCACAGCAGAGGCTTTATGTAAAATCAAAAATTCGTTATTTATTAGAGCATTTATTGAATCAAATTACATAAAATATAATAATTTTCCATTTAGACCATTTTAGCAGATCTGTGTCTTACTAAAGGTTTGCAAATTAGCTGTATGGCCATGATTTGAATGGATATCCTGTTCATATTAAACAAAACTTGACTTAAAATAAAATTGATTTATTGGATTAATAATATAGAGAGTGTAAAAGATTATAAAATAATTTTTCTTGAATTTATTTTTTAGAAAAATAATATTTTTTATTTGTTTCATTTCCTACAGACACGTGCCGAAAATTATATTTTTGCCGCTTTCATTTCTAAAAAGATTTAATTTATTTTTAATTGGAGCTTTAATCAATGTGATGACAACGCTTTGAAAAAAGCTAATTCTTTCCCATGAATGCAAAACGTGCTCGTGCAACTTAAATTTTATTTTTATTTTGTACGAAAAAAATTGTTGAAAAATATAGTTAAAATATTTATTTAAAAATTCATTAAAAATAGAAATTTAATTTTAAGGTTAAAACATTGGTATCATTTAAAAGATAAATTTTTGATCTTTAACTTCATGTAAAAATCTTTTTTGTGCGATAATATATTTGGAAGTTATAGCAGAAACACGTCAAAATTTCGCTTAATTTTTAAATAAATAAAATTCTAATTAAAAAGTCGAAAAAATAACCCCCAGGTGCACATTCCCGACCTCCAAGGTATACACGTACCAAATTTGTAGCTGTAGGTTGAATGGTTTGGCCTGTAGAGCTCCAACACATACACACACCCACACTGAGCTTTATTATAAGTATAGATATAGATTTTTATATTTATATAATTATTTTTTAATTTCTGAAAACACACAAAGTAGAAACCTTGAAACGTATTATTTTTAGGACGTATTTCAGGGATTCTTAGAACTATTTTAAACATAACAAAAAATATTAAGATATAAATTTCATATAGCAGCTTTCATCAAAATCTGTATAAAGGCACAAAAAAATGTTAAAGCTGCC
This sequence comes from Argiope aurantia, assembly GCA_026543865.1. NCBI lineage: Eukaryota > Metazoa > Arthropoda > Arachnida > Araneae > Araneidae > Argiope > Argiope aurantia. Next base: position 376,228 of record JAPMOR010041255.1, on the reverse strand, counting down.
TAAGGAAAAATGACGGTTCCTTTTGTGCTTTCTAAATTTAAAAATAATCTTCTTAATGGAAATATAATCAATACACTTTATTCCATTTTAGAATTCAACTTCAATAGCCATCTTTTAATTTTATTTGAATGAGGGGGATTTAGGGATTTTTAGCTACAAAGGCTGTCATCCCAGCGTTCAACAATATCTCCAATTAATAAATGTCAAAAAATTTCGTGTTGAAGGAAAATATGGAGAGATAGTTTATCTGCAAATGCTTTGCTCGTGAGTTGTTTGAAATTACAGGTTGAAAGAGAGTTGAGGCCCAACTTCGACCAGAGGCAACGTCTGATGCTTGAGTATTTTCGGTAGTGCAGTAAAATATGATCCAAATTATTCAAAGATTGGCATGTTTCGCAATTTGGTTGATTCGACAGGTTGAAACGATGTAGAAGGTCATGTGTAATGAGTGTTTTGGTAGAAATTCTAGCGCAAATGATGTCTTCTCTTCTATTTCTTGTCCATTTAGCAATATCTTTTATGTCTGGAGTTTCTCCAAGAATTTCATAATATTTGCTCTGTCTATAGCTGTCTGTTGTTTTTATTTTTGAGATTTGTTTGATGCGTGAGATGATGTCTTCCGATGCGATCCATTCAATGCATGGGCTGATTTCTGTTAGTGATTTTGCGATCAAGTCCGCTTTTTCACTCCATAATATTGTCGAATGCCCTGGTATCCATAGAAAAGTAATATGTTGGTTAATCTGAGATTTTTTCACAATTTTGCCCACAATTTTATGAATGATGGATGGGGATTTATATGAAAATTTTTGAAGTGCTGTAAGAACTGAAAGACTATCTGTAAGAAGAAGTAAATGTTTCTCAGGAACCGAAAGATAGTCCAGTGCCTGGAAAATTGCAAGAGCTTCAGTTGTAAAAATTGAATTGATGTTGTGGGTTCGAAAAGCAAACTGAAACAGATCCGAAATGCCGGCGATTGAAGTTAAGTTTTGCGATTTCGATGCATCAGTTGCGATTATGAAACATTGTTTGAAGTCCTTTTGTAGCGTTTCTTGAAAACTGCCATTAATAGCTGAGTGTGGGAGAGATTTGTTTTGAAAAGGGCATTTTGAAATAATACTGCAGTTTTCTCTTGGAAGTTGCAAAAAATTTTAATCAGAAATAATGCGATTCCAATTAAAGTTTAGATCAGAAAAAATTTTATCCAGAAAAATTTTGTCCTGTTCAATAAGAGCAAGATTGAAATGTTCTAAATCTAATTTGTAGATGGTGGAGAAGGAACTAATAGAAATCTGTTTAATAAGAAATTGTAAGGATAAACGTTTGATTTTTTCACTGAGAATTTCCTGATTGGAGATGTAAAGGAGAGCTTTATTTGGTGTCCACTGTGGAACACCAAGTGCAATGCGAAGTGCTTTGGTCTGAATAATATTACATGCTTTCATGCGAGTTTTTGGAAATTTGTTGATAATTTGACTGGCGTAAAAGAATAAGCTGTAAATACTATTGTCTGTGATTGTGATTAAATCTTTTGTTCTTGGGCCGTAATGTTTATATGCAAAACCCTTTAATGCGTTGATTTTTTAGAGCTTTATTTTTAATTTTATTGAAGATCGATCCGTTTTGATTTCTTTTTGAAAAAGAAATTCCGAGGAATGTAATTAAGTTTTTCCATTGGATATTCGTTCCTGCTAGTGAGATATTTGGATGGGTAAAATTAATTTTATTTGAAAGATCGGTTATGTAACTTTTCTCTGCATTAACTGAAAGCTTCCAATACGTACACCATTGATGTACGTTTTCCATTGTTTTATGTAATTTCTTAGTAATGAGTTCAATAGACTGGTGCGAGCAAAAAATAAATATGTCGCCCGCAAAGATCAAACAATCAACTTCATTTTCAAGAGTTAAAAAAAAAATCCGATATGAAAATTGCCCTTAAGATTGGCGAGAGGACACTAACTTGTGTTTGTAATTCTTATGTCGGAGAGTGTTTGTCTCCATAGCACTTGGAATGTACGGTGACTAAGGAATTGATGCAACCAAGCGCATATCTTCCTGCAGATGCCCAATTCCAAGCATTTATACACTGGTGTGCAAAACTTAAGCAACAGGTATGTTTTTTGCCATAACTTCACGAGAAATCATCTGAGAGACATGAAATTCAGAAATGAGATACAGCATTTTGTTCTGAAAGAATGACGAAAGCATAGTTGCGCAGAAATGAATACAATGCATACAGTATGGAATCAAACAAAAAAGGGCTTTATTGAACTCATAGTATCGTTACACGTGATTGTCTGTCCAAGAGGAAGAACAGCAAGCAGATATTCCTCAGTATGGGATATGCCCTCCCCTTACTGCAATGGTTGCTTCGCACCGTCTCCCCATACTCGGCACCAGTTCTTGAGGTAAGAGTGCCCATTCCTCAATCAGCATCTGTTTAAGTTGTCGGGTGTTCCCAGGAGGATGTAATCGTGCCGCAAGGCATCTCCTCAAAGCATCCCACACATGTTCTGTCGGATATAAATCAGGGGAGCACGCCAGCCAATCCATTCGAGTGATATTTTCACTTTCCAGGAGCTCCTCAACAGCATGAGTCCTGTGTGACCGTGCATTGTCATCCATAAAAACGAAGTCTGATCCAATGGCACCTCGGAACAGACGCGCATGGGGAAAGATCACCTCCTGACAATAGCGATCTCCAGTTACAGAACCTCTGTCGAAAACGTGGAGCTCAGACCGCCCGTTCATTATAATGCCTCCCCAGACGACAACTCCAGGACCACCGAAACGGTTTCTTTCCGTGACGTTACTGGGATGAAACCGTGTCCCGACCTCTCTCCAAATCAACTGGCGTTGGGAATCGCTTGTGGCACTAAAACGACTCTCATCTGTAAAGAGGACACGACTGCATTGATGAGATGTCCAGTTTTTGTGCTCCATGCACCACTCTAAACGGTGCCGCCGGTGGGAAACTGTCAAAGGGATGCAGCGTTCAGGACGGCGGGCGAATAGGCCACCTTTGTGAAGGCGTCTGGACACAGTAAAACGTGACACTTCTCGCCCCGTTGCTGCACACAGTTGCTGAGCAATGGCGCTTGCCGACTGGTTTCGGGTTCTTTTCGCTTGCAGGAAGATATATCGGTCATCCACTGCAGTTGTTTTCCTGGGGCGGCCACCACCAACCTTTCTCACAGCTGTACCTGTGGTTTGGAAGGCTTTCCAAGCTCGCGAAACGACACTTTTGTTGATTCCGAACTCTTCAGCTAAACTGGTCACACTACGCCCTCCTCCAGCTTTCCGATCATTCTTCCACGTGTGAAATCGTCCAGGTGATTTCTGCTAGCCATATTCCACGAATTAACTCACGTGCACTTGCAGCGAATGTCTTTAATTGCGTCTCCGTCCTTCTTTTTACTGTAGTGTTGAGCTGAGCGCGCCTTCCGCACGTGTTTTGCGTACGCTCACGTCGCCTGTGACGTTTTGTTCCTGATATTTGCATACGCATGACCTTTCTCTTGAATTACGTGTTCATTGTACTGATCGCAAGAACTTTTCTGCAATTTCATGGCTACCTGCTTAAAATTTGCATTGTTGCTTAAGTTTTGCACACCAGTGTATATCAATCCGTCAATATAAACCGAATCATAAGCTTTTGGCGATGTCGAGACTAATACCAATGAAATGGTTTTTTTTCCTTCTTTACTTTTGAAATGCTGTAATATAATGAGTATGTGGCTGCCCTATTGTCCTTGTATGGTAAAAAACCAAATTGTTTTGGATGAAGTTTTTTGTTCTTTGTAAGAAAATCAGTAATTCTCTTACATAGGATACGTTCAGAGATTTTGGAAAAAACAGATGTTAGAGCTATTGGCCTATATGATGTTATTTGAAGCTTGTCTTTATTTGGTTTTGGAATGGGAATAATAAGTGCATGTTTCCATGTTTTGGGAACATATGCTGTGTTAAAAATCTGTTGAAATAATTGAAGGATGCAATAATTTGCATTTTTGTTAAGTTTTTTGAAAAAGGATGCTAGAATATTGTCTGGACCTGGGGTTTTTATTTTTGATTTTTTAATTGCGAATTGTAATTCTTCAATTTGTAGTGCTTCGTTTAAATCTCTTTCCTGATTGTCCGTAAACTGGATTGGTAATGGTTTGTGAGAACTGGAATTGTTGGCATAAAATTCAGCAAACAGATTACTTTGCACGAATGGGTTTGTGATAAAAGAATTGTTAACAGAAATGGTGTTGAAGGAGTTATTATCTTCATATTGCTGATTCAGTTTTCTTAAGTTAGAATTTAAAAAAAAAACGATAATAAAACTATAAAATTTGAATCTGCTTGCGAATTTTTTGTGAAGAATCCAAAATTTAGTTCATATGCATCTTAATGCTTTCTTCCGATATATTATTTTAAGGTTATAAAGTTTGTGACAGGTTTTATTCCACCAGGGTGGGTATCGTTTTTTATTCAAAGGTATTTTTCTAATATTATTGGATATGATTTCTGAAATGTTTGATGAAACTGAGTCTAGGTTAAGATTTGTATCTTCAAAAAAATTTTCCGATTGAAATAGAATAGATCGCCATTTAATTTCTGTGAGGAACCTTTGTTTGTTGTGTAAAACTTTGCAGGTGGAAATTATGGGGAAATGGTCGCTGTCAAATGATGATTCAGCAACAAAACAATCTGAGCTACAGAAGAGTGATTTGGAACAAAGGGTCCAGAAGTGATTTGTTACCTGCAGGAGTAATGTGCGTCGGGTTCGAAGTATTTAAAATGACAAAATTTGAATCCATTAATCAATCGACAAAATTATTGCTGAGTCTGGAATAAGTGGTTGAGCCCCAAATATAGTGATGTAAATTAAATGAACCAAAAATGAACGTTGGTTCAGAAAGTGAGTTAAAAAGTGTCTGAAAATTTCAATGTCAAAACCTGTAGGAACGTAAATGTCAACTATACAAAAGTTTAGAGAAGCTGTAATGATTTTAACAGTGAGGATTTCCACGTCCGAATATTGAGGTACATCGGAAGGGATTATGTATGCCGACAAATGATCGGGGATTCCAATTAAAAGGCCCCCTCCCTGTCAGATCAAAAAAACCTTTTTTTATAGAAACTAAAATTTTCTGCAGCATAAAGAAAAGTTTCTTGAAAAATCCAGAAATCTGAAGTTGAGAAGGGGGGGGGATGCCAAGCCAGATTTTTTTATTCCTAATACTACGGCAATTCCACTGAACAAAACGCATCCTAATAGATTAAACCAACAGAAAAGGAAAAAACAATCTGCAAACTCTGCAAGAGGTCAACCAAACACCGAGGTGACGTACACACACACACACACACACACACACACAAAACAAAAAACCAAGCATTTGGGAAAGATAATACTGAAGCAGCGCTTTGCAAAGAAGAGAAACAAATAACAAGCAGTAAAGCGAGAGAGGAACAGAAAACAGCAAAAAGAAAACAAAGCGAAAAAAAAAAAGATTATTAATCCGAAGCCGCAGCAGGGTCACCAGCGTCCCATTGCATGGGTTGACTAGTAGAACTACCGAAGTTCTTCGAAGCATTAAGTAAAGCTTTTTTCTTCCTGGATGGAGATTTAATTTTTTCACCTTTGTCAATCACATGAATTAACTGTTGCACCATAGACTCGACCGTCTTTTGAAATAATTCCAATAGCGCATTGAAATGTTTCTCCATCTTTTTGTTGATGTTTTGAATGTTGGTTTCCATTTTGTCGTTTAAAGATTTTTCAAAGTCAATGGGTTCCGTGTTCGATCTAGTAACAGTCGCATAAGTTGTATTAGATGATGCATTAAATATGCGTCGTGCTTCCCCCGTAGTGAGGTGTTTACGACATTTTAGATCCAAAATTTGTTGTTCTTTGACGTACGAGGGACATGCTTTAGATGTTTCTGCATGAGAACCTTGACAATTAATGCATTTAACTGGGTTTTGACAATTTCCAACGTGTTCTGTTCCACATAATTGGCAAACTTGGTCTTTTGAACACTGTCTAGGCCGATCGATAAAAGATCGAATTTTTTGGATTGCAACCCAAAGTTTAACTGAATCTGGAAGGGAAGTACCCAGAATTGTTACGAGAATTGAGGAAGTTTGTTGTGTCGAATTTTGTTTGACAAAACGTCTCATCTCTCTGATTTCAATATCATTAAACTTTCGCAGTTCGTCTGCAACTTTGAGTGGAACACATGTGGGCATATCAATAAGCCGAAATCTAGAAGTAACTCCTTCCCAAATAACGTTTGAAGTAACGTTAGTATCGTTAATCTGTTCTAAGCTAAGAAGTTGTTTTGCGCATCCCGGATCCTTTGTAGTAAAAATTAGTTTCCCTTGGCGGGTAAATCTCATGTTCATGATATTTGAGTGCCTGTCGATATTTTGTTCTATGAAAGTTTGCATCAGAATGGGGTTTGTGCGCGGTATTTGAGAAGGAGCATTCGCATTAGAAAAAATAACGTTAATTTTCTCGAAATGTTTCTGACCTAAATTTAGCACAAGGTCCTTAGCGGGTTTTTCATTCAAAAAATAAATGTCAGTAATTTGAGGCATCGTGTTGAAGGCGAGAGATCCAGAATTCAGTTGAAAGGACTCATGACTAAAGTCTTGCACTGATACAAATGTGTGACTCAGCTTGCAATGAAGAGAAAATCCACAAAATATAAAGGAACAATCTTACCTCTGACAAATTGAATTAAGCAGAGTAGAAATATGAGGTGAAACAAAAAATAAAACCTTGTTTAAACTTGAGAGTAAGATGGGGGAAAAAAACAGTAAAGTATTTTTAAACGCAACTTTTTTTTTTTATCACAATAGCCATCTGCAAACCTGACAACCAAAAACATTTTATAACTAACTTTGCCATTTTAAAAATAAATAAATAAAAATAATAATATATTTTCAATAGCTTTCATCGAAATCAATATTAAGATAAAACTTGTAAAAGTTTTATTATGTTAATAAATAATTGTTACTTTGGTTTAAAAAACATCACACAGATGGTGTTCATTATTTAACAAATAATATTAAATAGGGAGGTTTTTTTTAAAGCGAATATCCAGTTATGCGAATACTAAAATTTCACACTAAATGCTTAATAGTTGCACATTTTAAACTTTTCTCTGCTGATTTTTTAAAAAAAATCTTTCTATTTTTAATTTATTTCATTCCCTCTAATTAGATAACGAATCCCCCCTCCCACACTGCTATTTAGATTTAGAAAGGAACTTGGCAAGCAATTAAGTTCAGTGAATTTCCTTTAAAGTAATAAACATATTCATTCTTGAAATTCTAAAGAATTGGCATCTTTAAATAGATACGAATTATACCTACACGCACAATGTGTATAACATGTTAATACTTACGTTATAAATTATAAATAACTTCAGGAAATTTTAGAACTCTCATCTTATGATAATAACAAGAACTATTCATTTTTTGTAAAAGAAAATACTTAGGAACCTTGAACTTTTTCTGTTGAAAATGCATTTTTTGTTTCCCATTAACAAAGTTTAGAGAAAATATTATAATCGTCAAAAAATGCAGCTCTTGATTTTAACAAATCTCTACTTTTAGACTTTTCCGAGGGATTAAATCTGCCTGTGACAAAGATAATTGAAAAACTCTTTAATCTAGACTGATTAAATATTATATTTGGTCTTCACACCATATTAGTAGATTGCTGTCAAATTTTGAGCTAAATCCATTTTGAGAAAGTCTGCCTGCCTGAAAATAAATTAACAGTTACAGTTACAAAATGAAACACGCTGTAGTGATAAAATTTGATGTACAGATTTACATCTAAACTGTAAATACTCGACAAATTAGGAACCAAACCTGTCTAAGGGGTGACTTTCTATTGGTCTGTATGAATATAAATATGATAACTAAAAAAGGCAATGATTTAAATATAGGAAATTTGATAAATAATTTTGTGACTAAAATTATACTTATGTATCGGATTTTGTTCTCAACCGGTTGGAAACTACTCATATAAATTTGAGTATCTATTGCTAAATGCCAGGGATCAATCACCAAGGAACACATAATAGATTCAATAGAAATGCTAAAATTCAAGCTAAAGATCAATATTTCATAACTCTTATTAGCTAAACCATGCAAGGCATTCGAGGCCTTACCCAAGGTCCACAATTTTATACAGGGGAAGGGTGATAACACCTTTATTAGAGAATATATAAGAAATTTTGGGAGAGACTACTCCAGCTGGTTGGATTTTCATCAGTATCACATATTTTGAAAACATAAAGAAAGGTTAATGAAAATCGTATCTTTATAAAAAAAGAAAGTTAAATATTCTTGAACATTTCCATATACTTTTTAATCATTCCATGGCAGTATTTTATGTTTTTTAATACGTTTAACGTTTATAGAAAAACATATATAGTTTTGACTTCTCTGAGTATTTCCAATTTTAAGTAAAAAAAAGAACGCTTTTCTCCAGAAATATTTAACAATTACAAGGCTTAAGTAAATGAAATAATACCCAATGCAGTGATCAAGGACGGGAAATATTTCGTTGATTTTGTAATTAAGGAAGAAAGAAAAGCTGAGAATTGAAACATATTTGTCTGAATTAGATATGCATGCTCAGAAATTTCATGATGTTTAGACGCGTTATTGAAATTAATATTATATTTCCGATCGATTTTCCAAAAAGAAGCAACGTCGAGATTAAAGAAACTGTTCATAAATTTAAAGAATATTAAACAAGATGTTTGGTGACGAGACGATACGTTTTAAATACTACTTTCCCACCTTTTCAAAACGAATAAAGAAAAAATGGTTCTTTCAAAGAATTCTTAGAAACTGATATATGATAATAAATCAATTTGTTATTGATTTTTCCGAATGTAATGATAAGAGTTGAAAATGCCTTATAGACACAAATGCAAGTAGTGCAGGAAGGTTTACGAAATTGAAAAATTGTTATAGATCGTCAACAAATCAAAAACACTTCGCATCAGATGATGAACTAAAAAATTGATTTCCAAGATATTTTAAGAGAATTTGTACTGAAAAAAAATTGCAAAATGAGATTGTGCATAATGCAATGAAAATTGACATATAAAATACGAATTGTTTTATAAATTAATGCTGTTCTTTTTTAATTTTAAAATGTCTAATAATCTAATTAACAATGTTTTGACATCGTTTTATTATTTTATTTAAAATTAAATATTTGTTATTTCGGTTTGCTGTAAAAATTTACTAAAAAACTTTTATTGAAAAATAATTAAGCAAACCAGTAATTTTAAATAATTAATTTGGTTTGTTTTAGTTTAGTTTCATTGCACAAGGGCCAAATTTGAACATTCTGCACCAAACATTTGTTTAAATAATTAAAAAATAAAATTTAAATTATTTTTTTAATAATAGTAAATAACTTAAATTTAAAATAAATTAAGATACGAGTAGAAATTTTAATTATTTATAAAATGCTTTACTAAAAACAATTATCATTTATATTTGAAATTAATGTTAAAAAACATACATCAGGTTTTAAGAATTGGAGAGAAAGAGAGAGTCCGATGAATAATTTGTCTCTGGCCTGTACAGGGATTAATATACATAATTTAATAGGAGTGGCCACAGTACATTCGGACAGATAGTCTTCATCAAAATTTGATTGAAATGTACAAATTTGTTGTAAAGATCACACATCAAATTTCACCCGATTCTAATTAAATGTGTTCTTCAGATTCAGGAAGGCCTGAAATGTGAAGATTTGTCAAAATCTCGAATTCGAATCTTTCAATCCTTTCTCCTTGTATGCAATAGATTGTTGGTAAAGTTTTAACTTTGCATTAAAAGGATCTATGTATTTACTGCTGGAATACTGCTGCTTGGCACCTTTTAATTTAAACTGTTAAATTTTGGAATTCTTGTTGCATTTTAATAAAGCTTTCGGATTAAAACAAATTTATATTTATGCATAAACAACATTTTTGAAACATTTAACTCGTTAGATTTGCAGTAATTATACTTCAAGTCAGTATGGCTTTAAAACTTTACGATGAGTTGCATATTGCTGTTTCATTGTCTGGCCTTTTGCAAATCGAGGATATTATTGTCAAAGCATCTAACTAGAATTAACTTAATGTTGCAAATCTCATTTAATTTATGGCTCATTATGGAGGATTTTTCATTTGACATACCAAGGTACATTTCCTATTCTCATCAACTGCTTATTTAAAAAATTTTGTAGCTTCCTAAAATATTTAAATGCTATTGAGCCACAAGCAAGTGAATCGCACATTGGAATTAAACTCAAACTTGATTTGTAGAGTAAAATCTTGTATTCAATACATTTTACTCACTGAAAGTCCCAATCCTATGAATTTTTATATTTGTCATTGAGACATTAGCTGTGGTCATTTTGATATATTCACCACAGAATATGAAATAAGTTTTATTTAATCCTATTGATGAGTTGCTAAATATTTGAAATTGGGGTAGAGACTGCATATTTAGTGCTCTAAAGAACAAAAAACATAAGCATCCAAGGAAGTTGACTTTTATTTTCCAACTATTGAGCCAGACTTATAAAAGAAACAATTTTGTTGCCAGTGTAGGATAATTCGAGAATTTGTATATTGTGTTAATACTGTTGAATACTAGGCTAAAATCACTGAATAATACTGAGCTTTATGATAATTATTTTCAATATATTAAGATAGAAAAGGCACATTTTCTTGCATTTCCTAATTGATTAGATTAACACACCATTTTGAAGCTCTTTGCAGGCTGTTGGAGAAGATCTAATAATTTTTAACAGTAGCCAATTGACAAGGACACTGCAAATACTCTCCTAACTTCCTTATCATAATTATGGAATGACATTTGACCCCAATGCAATTAGTGTAAATGAGGCAAGCTTACATGGGAGATATGTGAAAGAATCTTCTGATGGTCCAGTTGATCACAAACTTACTTTAATAAGACAAAATCACAGTTGCTTTATTGATGTTAATTTCTTGAAAGAACTGAAACACAAATAACTGAATTTCAAATGGAAAATTAGGACACTATCTGTTTTTTTTTAAGGTAAGGTGCTTCCATTTTTGATCATTCTGCAATCAATTCTTTTTAATCGATTACCATTACAATGCAAATGTATAATCGATTCTTCAATACTTTTTTAACTTTTGAGATATAATTTTTAGAAGAAAGTTAGTTAAAATTTAAATTAATTAGGAGACTCTAATTGCAATTCTCCAAGCCCAACAATTTGCAAGTATTTAATAGGAAAAGTGACAATTCAATATTTTTGCCAACATAATCTGAAAACTCAATAGAAATGTATTTAGTTATTTATTTAGCATCATGATTAACAGCCACTTTAAAAATTGTATATCATTATTTTTTTTCCTCTTAAGAAATAGATTAAACTGAAAAAAAAAAAGGCAATTATAGCAAAATTACGACTCAATAAGTAAAAATACAAAATATGTATAGTAAAAGAGAAGAAAATGAAGTAAAACTATCACTGGCTAAGATTTTTCTTGGAATTCTATTTGCAACTCTGTATATGTATTTTTTGATTTCCAGTTATAATTAATTTATTCACTAAATTAAATGCTTTTATTCAATTATCAATTATTTGAAATAAAGTAGTTTCACAATATTTTCTTAAATTTATAATTAATAAGTCGATTCTTTGTAATTTGCTTTATTTGAAGTGTCCAGGATATTTCGAGGTAGTATCTTTTCAATCAGATGTACAAAGCTGCTTATTAACAAATGGCTATTTAAAAATTTAGCTTCAACATTCATTATCAACCTACTGCATTCATTTGTATCCACAATTCAGAATCATTAAATCTAACACTCTTCCTTTTATGCTTAAACTATCTTAAATTGAAAAGCAAGAGTTGGTGCCACATTTAGACAGACCTTACTTTACATAAACAGAATGGTAGAAATATAAATTCAATAAAAACTCAGTTAGTAGATTACTTTATTTATTCACATAGATATTTCTTTTATTCACAATGCTACAGAACAGAATTTAAATAAAGTGAAAACAAAAGGCTAAAGAGGAAGAAAATTTAGCGATCATGAGAATCAACCATTTCAAGGACATCTTCTAAGAAGCTTTGTGGATCTGGAATATCATGAAGAAGATCTAGAAATAGAAGAAAACATTGAATAATTATTGTTTTGAATTTGCATAAAGTGGAATCTTAATGATTTGAATGCAAAAGTTTGGTGATTCTATAAAGGAACTGAAACAGTAAGAAGTTAAAAATTCAGGTTGCTTTGCTCCAAGAAATAGATAAGAAAAATCGATCCAGAAAGCTTGTTAATATTAAGATATTTCTCAGATGCAATTTGTCTCTAACAATAAAATCAGTTAATTTCTAACACTGCCCTTTCAAATCCAAATATAAAATAAAAATATAACTGATCATTAAAAAAATAACTTCAATTAATATGGGAAGAACATATTATCCAGAATCCTTGATTGCAAAAGAATATAGATTTTAAAAATGGCATGCACAAACCTTTAGGATAATTTAAGGTATTTTTAGGAAGTATGAAAAAAATTTAATACTAAACAATATGAATTTAAATTGTTTATCAGAATTTCCCCCAATTAACACTATTTTTATGCAATTCTTTTTTATACTAATTGATACACACAATAAAACATCCCTGTAATTTTTTTTACTAATCATACCGTACTATTCTAAGAATTTGCTTTATATAAGAATTATAAAAAGCTTTAAATAATAAAGAAAAGAACAGTTGCAATATGATGCAGAAATTCTACTGACCATTAAGGTAATAGTTCCAATAACAGGAAGAATTTCCTTCATATAAGGTTTTAAGACTTGAAATAATTATAAGGAGAAGAAAATTTTAACTAAGTTGTATCAGTCAAGATTTTTATAAAAATAATTATTTATTACAAAAATTAAGACATATTATGCAGCCCAATTTAATCATACTATTGTTTCATTTTGAAACAAAAAGATATTTTGGTAACATATTCGTAATTTTGAACTGTGGTTCACAGATACGTGCGATACATGAATTAATATCCCTACCACAACAATCAATAAGTAGAAATTTGATCTATAACAAATTAGACAGGTCCATATAGATGCCAGATTTTCTATTTTATTGAGTCCTGAAAATGTAATACACTGAGCAAAAAGTCAGCATTCTATCATCAGGTCATACAGACTCAAACATATAATGAAAAATAATAATAATCTACATAAAAAATAAAGATGAATATGTGCAAATGTTGGTGGCTAATATAGGCTAGTTCATCTGAGCTATAGCTACTAGATTTGACAGAAGTATATCTTGGAGGATAGGAAAGAACATCTCATATTTTTTGAAATTTTTGTTAGAATTTTAATTATTTAAATATAAAGTTGAATTTTGATTCTCATTTGAATTTGGCTTTGAATTTCTCATATTTTTTTCCCATAATAACTTTCAAAAATGTTATCGACAAAAATAAAGTTTACACCATTTTAAAATTAAAAATTCTTTTTAATGATACCAATTTAATTTGCGAGTATATTTTTGCTAAATTTTGATAATTCTTCCTAATTTTCAACAATAGGTTACATTGTTGCCATGAAATTCAATTAAATTTCAGTAGTTCATTAAATATTTAATTACATGCTTTTCTTCCATTATTGAAAGATAAAAAGATCCCAATTAATACTTGTGCAGTTTACAAGAAAAAAAAATGTAATTACAATATTGAAAAATTTAAAAGATAGGTGAATTGGCTATTTACGTTTTCAATAGTGATATGATATGATAGGAACGGTCTCAATTAGAAAGGTTCATGTATACAATAAATAGAACTTAAGTAAGACAAAATAATACAGCTTTAATGTTGGGCAGTTTGACATAATAAAGGACCTGAACTATGAGTTAGAATGAGTTCAATTTAGTTGATAACAAAAAAAAAAAAAAAAAACCAATATTTCTGGCAAACCAGCTGGTTGCCTGAGGCTACTAGCAAACAAATAAAATCTTGGCATATTTACCTAAAACATCA